>JADLZK010010899.1:0-106977 GCA_015847255.1 Hyparrhenia diplandra
TTGGTACTAGTGCATATATAAACTTGCATACTGAGACAAGATGAACTGTTCCACAATTCTGGTTTTGTTTAAAGCTATTTATCCTTCTTACAACTAATTCAATTGACTGTTTTACTGAAAAAATACAGGTTTATCACCCAAACATCAACTCTAATGGGAGCATTTGCCTTGATATCCTCAAGGAGCAATGGAGCCCTGCTCTGACCATATCAAAGGTCCTCCTCTCCATCAGCTCGCTCCTCACTGACCCCAACCCAGACGACCCCCTTGTCCCTGAGATCGCCCACATGTACAAGAACCAGCGGCAGCTATATGAGGAAACTGCACGGGCCTGGACCCAGAAGTACGCAATGGGCTGATTCTGTCTCACTGGACAATATTGCCACTGCAAAGGTCGCCAGGACGTCGTAAGAATTAAGTTGGCTGGTTTGCAAAGATCATCAGACCGTATTAAGAGCCCAGATGGCTGTGTCAAATATATTAGCTTCTCAGAACAAAGTTTCTCTGTGTGTACAGTACTTTTGAAGCTGGATAAATCTGAGTTGTTAGCCAAAAACCTTGGGTTACACTTTGTTCCCTGAACTGCATTTGTGTCCATTGAATTTGCATGTGAAGAAACCAGTAGCAGTTTGTAAGTTGTGAAGATGTTATAATTCAGATCATGGCTTGCTTCCGTTCTCCATTAACCGCCACTTAGTTCTGAATTTGAGACGTGGGTCTGCACCCCGTGACTCGAACGGAGTGGTCCTGAATCCTGATTGCCTGCCGGCATACCCAAAATTCAATTTCTTCAGTTACATGTATTCAGATGCATCCACTGCTTCCAAATGGCACAAGTTATTTACTGAAAAGGCTTGCAGGTCTACTGCCTTGCCGAAACTTTTGCATATGTCTCGTTGAGACTGTTAAGTCCATCACTGTTGGTTGAACGTGACCATACTTGTTCTGCAACGCTGCTGCTTTCTGTTGTTTACCTTGTCCCAGCTTTCATCTGCAGGAGCAGTAGAAAGTCATAGGCTGCTCTTTCTTCTTCGAGATGTGTTGCATCTGATGGCCAACCGGCCAGTTTGGTCTATCTCTATCAGGTCACTTCTTTTTGTGCTCGTGCCTTATTTCCATGTCTCCATGCTGTTTTTTCCAATCTGCTAGTAGAAATGGAATTGGAATTCCCTAACATAAAAGGTGAAGTTAGTTATATGTTAGACCAGGAGTCAGGACAAGGCTGAATTTTGAACTAACCGATGAAAAATTTCATCAGTGCTCTCCCTCTCTCTCTCCCTTTTGCCTATAAAGACATGTGCAGGTCTTCATTTGGCACACCTGTAACCAGCACGCTGGGAAAAGCCTGGCACTAGTGTACATACTTGTGTAAGGTTGTACAGGCACCTGTGGCAGTAGTTAGAATCTACAGGTAGGGGCTGCCAGAGCAAAACCTGCACAGGCAACATCATGCTCATGCTCTGACAAATGACAAACAGAAACCCAAAACCAAACAAATGTTGCTGTCAATACTAGAAAATTACCAGGCGTCAGTTAAACAAACAAGAGCAGAGAAAGAGAATTGCTAGACAGAGCAGGAGAACTGAGACCTGGACATTTGCAGGTAATCTGATGACCATCACAGATAGAACCCAATTGCATCTGCAGGACGGCACCTCAAAGGCTCAAAGACCAAGCAAGTTATTATTTGAGTTGTATTGTAGTATGCAAAAATCTTCAACAACAACAACAACAACAACAACAACAACATAGCCTTTAGTCCCAAGCTAGTTGGGGTAGGCTAGAGATGAAACCCATATGAAACAGTACAAAAAGAACGTAGAAAGGCACAAGACAAAAGGATAAAGATTAGGGTAGATAGAAAAGGAAACAAAGTCATGGTTGAGGCGCGTTAATAGCTAGCCTCCAAGCGCCTCCTATCCAAAGCTAAATCCTTGGAGATATTCCACTCCCTAAGGTCTCGCTTTAACCGCCTCGTCCCAAGTCGGTCTAGGTCGGCCTCTACCTCTCTTTACATTATCTACCAGCTCTAGAACTCCACAACGCACCGGCGCCTCGGGAGGCCTCAGTTGAACATGTCCAAACCATCTCAACCGATGTTGAATCAATTTCTCCTCGATAGGGGCCACCCCGACCCTATCCCGAATATCTTCATTCGAACTCTATCCCTTCTAGTATGCCCGCAAAACCAACGCAACATACGCATCTCGGCCACACTTAGCTGTTGGACATGTCGCCTTTTGTAGGCCAACATTCAGCACCATACAAAGATCGCCCGGGCGAATCGCTGTCCTATAGAACTTCCCTTTTAGCTTCGTGGTACCCTCTTGTCACATAGGATGCCGAAGCTTGACGCCACTTTAGCCAACCTCTTTGCGATTCTATGTCTAACATCTTCATCAATGTCGCCATCCTTTACGTAGCATAGATCCTAAATACCGAAAAGTATCCTTCTTGGCCACCACTTGTCCATCCAGGGTGACATCCCCATCCTCGTGCCTAGTCGGGCTAAAGTCGCACATCATATACTCGGTCTTGGTCCTACTCAATCCGAACCCTTTCGACTCTAAGCGTGTGCCTCCACGGCTCTAACTTCCTATTTACCCCCTGCTCTACTCTCATCCACTAGCACCACATCATCAAAGAAGAGCATACACCAAGGGATATCACCATGTATATCCCTTGTAACCTCATCCATCACCGAGTAAATAAATAAGGGCCTGATCTTTGACCCTTGATGTAGTCCTATGTTAATTGGAAAGTCACCGGTATCGCCATCACATGTCCGAACACATGTCGCCGCATCTTTGTACATATCCTTGATGAGGGTAATGTACTTAGTTGGGACTTTGTGTTTTTCTAAGGCCCACCACATGGCGTTTCTCGGTACTTTGTCATACGCCTTCTCGAGGTCAATAAAGACCATGTGCAAGTCCTTCTTACGCTCCCTAAATCTCTCCATCAACTGTCGTAATAAGAAAAATCGCCTCCATGGTGACCCTCTAGGGCATGAACCCAAATTGGTTTTGGGTCACACTTGTCGACCTTCGTTGGCGATGCTCGATAACCCTCTCCCGCCGGCTTCATCGTATGGCTCATCGGCTTAATCCCCCAGTAGTTAGTACAACTTTGAACATCTCCTTATTCTTGAAGATTGGTACTAATATATACGCCTCCATTCTTTAGGCATCTTGTTTGACCGAAAAATGAGGTTAAAAAGCTTAGTCGCCCATACTACCGCTCTCGCCTCCCGGACATCTCCCACACCTCAATGGGGATGCCATCGGGGCCCATCGCTTTACCTCCCTTCATCCTCTTCAAAGCCTCTCGATCTACGCCTCTGAATTCTCCTCACAAAGCGTCTACAAGTATCGTCAAATGAGTCGTCCAACTCAAAGGTAGGACTATCATTCTCCCCATTGAACGGCTTATCGAAGTACTCGCCATCTGTCCTTGATCTCCTCGTCCTTCAGCAGCAGTCGATCTGTCCCATCCTTGATGCATTTGATTTGGTTTATGTCCCTTGTCTTCCTCTCACGTATCCTAGCGATCCTATAAATGTCCTTCTCCCTTCCTTCGTACCTAGCCGTTGGTAAAGGTCATCAAAAGCCCGACCCTTTGCTACACTCTCACGGCTCGCTTTGCAGCCCTCTTCGCTATCCTATAGCCCCTCGATGTTGGCTGCACTCTTGTCGAATGGAGGCGCTTGAAACACTCCTTCTTCTCCTTAATAGCCTTTTGTACCTCGTCGTTCCACCACCGGGTGTCCTTCGCTTCCTTCTTGCCTCCCCTACTCACACCCAACACTTCCGAGAGGCCACCTTCCGTACACATGCTACCATCTTGACCACATGTCGTCACCGCATCTTCTCCTTCTTCCCAAGGCCCCTCGCCTAGCATCCTCTTCTTAAACGATTGTGCCGCTTCCCCTCTAAGCTTCCACCACTTCGTCCTCGTAATCTTGACACGTTTGTCCCGGTGGGCACGCACCCGAAAACGAAAGTCCGCCACTACAAGCTTGTGTTGAGGGACCGCACACTCCCCAGGTATCACCTTACAATCTAGACAAGCAGTCCTATCCTCCCTTCTTGCAAGGATAAAGTCGACCGCTCGAGTGTTGTCCACTCACGGAAGGTCACTAAATGGGATTCCTCTTTCTAAAGAGGGTATTCGCTAACAACAAGTCATAGGCCAAAGCAAAATTCAAAACATCCTCCCCCTCTTCGTTCCTACTACATTTTTAAAAACCCCCAGGTGTACTCGCTCAAACCCTACATTTGTTGCACCCCACATGGCCATTGAAGTCTCCTCCTATGAAGAGTTTTCACCGATAGGCACACCATTACTAACCATGCTATCTAGGTCCTCCCAAAATCGACTCTTGACGCTTTCACTAAGACCTACCTAAGGGGCATAGGCACTGATCACATTCAAGACCGAGTCTCCAACGACCAATCGGACTAGGATAATCCGATCACCTTGCCTCCTAACGTCCACTACTCCATCCTTAAGGCTCCTATCCATCAGGATACCTACACCATTCCTACCCGATGTTGTCCCCGTGTACCAAAGCTTGAGCCCGAGTGCCCTCCACCTCTTTAAGCCACGGCCCTTCCATTTGGTCTCCGAGCATAGAATATTTACACGCCTCCTAGTTGCCACATCGACTAGCTCTCTTAACTTACAATTAGGGACCCTACGTTCCGGCTACCTAGGCGAATCCTAGTTGGCTCGGCTAGCTTCCTTACCCTTCGCACCCGTCGAGGAAAGTGCAAAGACCCTTGCTCATTTTCACTACACCGGAGGCGTGGATGTAGCGCCACTAAGGTTGCGACGACCCGACCCTTGCTCTTTGTTCATCGTACCGGGATCACGATCTGACAGCGCCACTAAGGGGATGGCGACCCGGCCCTTGCCCATTTGACACCACACCCGGGTTGATGTAGCGCGTCGCTAAGAGGGTTACGCCCAACGAATTTCTTATGGGTTTCATATCCATTAGAGTGGCTGGTTTTACTGCCGGTTCGCCAAAACCTAACGCATAACCCCTCCTCCTTTACCCGGGCTTGGGACCGGCTATGTTGAGACGACTCAAGAAAGTCTTCGGTCAACATAGGCTGGAGTTTAGTATGCAAAAATCTTCATCTTGAGTAAATAAACAATGTATAAGCATCCCATCCATGGCACTTGCATTTCTAAAGCGTATCTCTACTGCCCAACAACTAAAAGATCCTAAACCCAAAGGAAGACGCAAGTGGTGTTTGACCTTTTCGCGACACTCACATTATCCAATCAGCTGGCTGAGGACCATACCATCCTATCTGTGTGCCTTTTTGGACGTAAAGGGCGCCCCAAATTGAGATCAGTGTGCAAAGAGCGCCCCTTTATTAGATGCAAAGTGATGGTGACACCAAATCAAACCACTGTCCTGGGATGCCAAAAGCAAGTAGCCACCACACGACATCCGTTCTAGACCGTCCATTGCGTCGATCAACGGTTCAGATATTCAGATGAAGGTGAGCAATTGAACCAGCTATCGAACGTTCCGAACCAATCCATAGGAGTAGGAGAGACGATGAGTGAGCTGACTCTGATGGGTGTCAAGAATTGCTGCTGCTGCTGGTGGTCTCATGTCGTTCTACTTGCTCTGAAGAAGGTGATCAATGCAAGGCACTCGATCACTGGTCGTCACTGTCGTCGTCTCCAAAGTCTGGATTCTCCGGCCTGCCTAATTCACGTCGCGATTATCGGCCATCACACGCTTCTGACCATTCAACACGAATGAGATTATGAATGAGATCCGGCCTTGACAACGGAAAAAAGCGTGTGTGTGTGTGTGAGCGCACGTGCGGGTTCCCGCGCGCACGCTTGCCGTGCTGTCTTATCCTGCTGGGTTAGCTCAGCTAACAGATACCAAATCCTTTTGAAACTACTGAAAGTGACTTGCTTGCCCACCTCACACGCCCAGACAGATCGACATTTCATTCATTTTTTTTTTATCTCATCTGAAGGGAAAGGTGTGTGAGAAAGTTAGGGTCCTGACGACTCCTGAGAAGAATTGAGGTTAAGGAAGCAACGCAAGTATTCAGCTCTGAAAAGATTTGAGTGTCAGATCAAAGTAGAATTTAGCACCACTTTTCAGTCTTCAGTTTTGACATACACGCATTCAAAGTATGGATTAACGTCCTCACACCCCAGTCAGCTGCTGATTAATCTCCTTCCAAGTGAACCACACTGGATGCCAGCCATTGTATGTTGTTTTTTCTTTACAACAAAACAAGATCAGCAGTTTATCAACAGTAAACCATCAGCCGAACATCTCATTGATTGATTGATTATTAGAGACTGAGTGCACAGTTCATACACGCAGCCAGAGAGAAGATGTACACAAGCCAGCCATGCGTGTCTTATCTTCTCACCTTCTCCTGGTCAGGGTGTCCACTAGGCGACAGGCAGGTACCACACCTACTACGTCCGTCACAGACCATGTCAGCAAAAAAGGAAAAGATGGCCATCATCCAGTTCAGGTTCAGGGGGATGCACAACTCATTCTGTTGCTCAGTTATGTCATTCCCAGCAATCATTCGACGAGCAGGGAAGTACGATTTTATTTTTGTTTCTATGTGTACAAGTCATTTTTCATGTGCTGTCAACGAAATCTTAGGATCTGTGTAACAGTGTTTTCAAACATGCTATGGACTATGGCAATTGTCATCATCTGCGTAACAGTTTTGTCAAACAACAGAGACAGCTGCGGTTAAGAAATTTAGAAAATACAAGTCACAAAGAAACTGTGTCTTTTCTAATAAAAATGACAGTTATTGCAAAAGACTGTATATTATGGTAGGAAAAATTCTGGTGTAAGCAAGAAAATGGAAAAATGCTAGGAATTTGATGCTGAAATGCTGGGAATTTGATTGATTTCCAAATTACACGTACGCAGGTCTCTCCAACAGGAGAGGAGAGAACAGCTTTTCTGCAATTGTACCTACCCATCTTCCCTGTTCCCATGCTTGTGTGCTATTTACAGTGACTGGAATCAAAACCACAACTTGTCCTACTAAATTGGAGGAGGCCACCTTTTTCCTACTAAATTGGAGGAGGCAAGGATCTAAATAAAATGATTGAGCTAGCTGCTGCTGTATTTGTAATTGTATCCTCCAGAGAATCAAAATCTGCAAGGATCATCAGAAGAAAACATGCATTACGTTGATTTCTCTGCCGATTCATCTATCGTCGATGAGTTGATCGAGAATCCATCCATGAAGTCACTGTCGGAGTCAAGCTGCAGCTCTTTGAACATGGCCATCACCTGTATCATGGTTGGCCTTTGGTTCGGTCTGTCGTCCAAGCACTCGCGAGCAATCTTGAGATACTGGTAGAGTTCAGCTTCCCTGACTTTGTGTTTGTCAGAGTAGGATCAAAGATCTCACTGCTTCTGTTCTCCTTGACCATCTGCTTCACCCAGCCGACAAGGTTGTTGTCTCCAAACTCAGTTGGGTCGATCGGCTTCTTCCCCGACAGAAGCTCCAAGAGCACGACGCCGTAGCTGTATACGTCACCCTTGGTCGTGCACCGGAAACTCTGGTAGTACTCAGGTGGCACATACCCAGGAGTACCTGCAAGCGTGCTCACACTCAGATGTGTGTCTAGTGCATTCATCAGCCTCGCCATCCCAAAGTCAGAAACACGGGCCTCCAGGTTGCTGTCAAGAAGCACATTGCTTGACTTCATGTCCCGGTGGATGATGTGGGGATGCAGCTGTGGTGGAGGAAGGCGAGCCCCCTCGCTGAGCCGATGGCGATCTTCTTCCTTGCTGCCCAGTCCAGCTTCACACCAGCCTTGGCCTTGTCATGCAGCACAACATCTAGGCTGCCATGCTTCATGTACTCGTAGACAAGGAGCCGCTCATCGCCAATCTTGCAATATCCCAGCAGCGGCACGAGGTTGCGGTGCTGATCTTGCCGATGGTCTCCATCTCTGCTGTGAATTCCCTGTCGCCTTGGCCTGTGAAATGGATCAGCTTCTTGATGGCGACGACGGTGCCGTCCCTGAGCCTGGCCTTGTACACCTCACCGAACCCCCTGAGCCTATGAGAGTCTCAGCACTGAAGCCATTGGTCGCCTCGAGGAGATGCGCAAAGGTGAGCTTCCTCAGAGGCTTCTCAAATGTCGCCACATTGATGCTCAGTGGCTCATCGACACCTGAAAGCTTCCAGCTTGTCGTGCCAGATGTTGGAAGGCTTTCGATGTACCCAGTTTTCATCTCCTCAGTCTTCTGGTTCTTCTTGAGCTTGCAGAGAGCAAACCAGCAGCAGCAGCAGTATGAGCATGGAGAGCGCGATTCCAACAAGAATGCTTCCCCAAGGGTCTTCCTCCTTCCACCAGAAGAAGATGATGGCACACTTCCTGCCCTGGATCATGGCCACAGGGGAGGCAGAGGGATGCCACAGAGGCCAGCATTGTTGGCATACCGGGACCTGGCGGAAACGTAGTGAGCTGGCCACCCGTCGAATTGGACCAGACAGGTTGTTGCTGGACACGTCCAAATCAGCCAGGAAGCTCAGAGTACCAAAGCCTGGGGGATGCCACCAGTGAGATGATTGTTGGAGAGGTCAAGCGCGCCGACTAACTTGAGCCCTGAGAATTGAGGCGGTATTGTGCCGCTGAGCTCATTGTGCCCCAGGTTCATGACTTCCAGAAACATCATGCTCCCAAGGCCTGCCGGGATTGCACCGGTGAGGCGGTTGTAGGAGAGGTCGAGGAAGATCATGCTCCCATTGCTCTGGAATTTGTAGTCCATTATGCCGACGTATATCCTTGTGGATGGGCAGAGGTGCACGGGTTGGAACCCAGCCAGCCTCTCAGGCCGGATGCCGAAGAACTCGAAGAGCACACCAGCACCCGGACAGATGTTACCGTCCTCGTTCGCAGAAACGCAACTGCTTCCCTGCCACCATGCCCCCGGAATCAGCCCTGTCTGCTAGCCAGCTCTGGCGGTATTATGCCGGTGAAGCTGTTGCTGTTGAGGTCCAGCCAGATGAGGTTGTTGCAGCTGCCGAGCTCCGCCGGCACAGGGCCAGTCAGCTGGTTCCTGTTGAGCTGCAGAATGGCAAGCTTCTGGAGCTTGCCGAAGCCGGGAGGCACACTGCCTGTGAGGCGGTTGCCGGAGAGCGACACCCACATGAGGTTGACACATCTGGTGATGGAAGGCGGAATGCCTCCGGTGAAGTTGTTGTAGCCGATCACCAGCGTCTCCAGCGTGGTGCCGTTGGAGCAAAGAATGTCCGGGATCTCGCCGGACAGGCTGTTCGCCCACATGACCAGGTCAGTGAGCTTTGGCAGCACCACTATCTCCTTTGGAATCTCGCCAACAAGGAAGTTGAAGCTCAGATCAATGGACTCCAGATTGGCGCAGTTGCCCAGCGACCTGGGCACCGTGCCGTTGAGGTAGTTGTTGGGGAGGAACAGCTTCCGCAGTGACGGCAGCGACGAGCAGAGGTCCTCCATGATCTCACCCCCAAGCTCGTTGGAGCCGAGGTCGATCACCTCCAGCAACGGGCAGCCCGCCGCCAGCACCGGCAGCGGGTTCTGCTCGCTGCTGATGTTGTTGAACGAGAGCCGCAGCTCACGGAGCGAGGAGATGGTGCTGACGATGCTGTCCACGAAGCTCCCCGAGAGCTGGTTGCCACTGAGGTCGAGCACCTCGAGTGACGTGCACTTGGCAAAGCTCGCCGGCAAGCTGCCGGCGAGCCGGTTGTTGGACAGGTCCAGCTCCACAATCCTGCCGCACAGCTGGCTGAGCTCGTCCGGTATGGTGCCGGAGAACTCGTTGCCGCCCAATGCCAGCCGCTTGAGCGCGGAGAAGCCGGTCAGGAACGTCGGGATCGGGCCGCCGAGGAGCCTGTTCCCGGACACGTCCAGCGTCTCGAGGCGGCCACAGTTGGCGAGGCTCGGCGGCAGCGCGCTGCCGCTCAGGCCGTTGAAGGACCAGTCCAGCGCCGTCAGGTTGCCGCAGGCGCCGAAGTCGTACGCCGAGACGTCCCCGGAGAAGTTGTTCCCGGCGATGCTGAGGTGCGTCAGGCTCGGCGGCGCCGCGGCCATGAAACCCGCGGGCAGCGAGCCGGACATGTGGTTCCACGACACGTCGAGCACGGCGACCGCGCTGCACGGCGCGAGCTTCTCCGGCAGCCGGCCGACGAACTGGTTGGCGGAGAGGTTGAGGTACCGCAGGCCGTGGCAGCCGGCGAAGGAGTAGTTGAGGAGGCCGGCGTCCGCCAGGCGGTTGCGCGACAGGTCGAGCGACCGCAGCGACGGCGCGAACGAAGCCGCCGCCGACGAGGGCGTTGCGCGACAGGTTCAGGGACTGCAGCGCGCCGCACGTGGCCAGGAACGCCGCGGGAGCGTCCCGTTGAAGGCGTTGGACGACAGGTCCACGTCCACGAGCGCGCACGGCGACGCCGCGGCGGCGTGCGAGAGGTTGCCGTAGAAGGCATTGCCGCGGAGGTCGAGGCGCTGGAGCGCCGGGAGCGCCAGGAGCGCGTCGAGACGGAGCTCGCCGGCGAGCGCCATGCCGCTGAGGTTGACGGCCACGACGCGGCCGTCGGGCGGCGGCGCGCACGAGACGCGGACCACGAGCACGGCGTCGCCGTGGCGTTCGCCAGCGCCCATCCGAGCGCGCCGCGCGGGTCGACCGCCACGGACGCACGCCTGAAGGCGAGCAGCGCCGCCGCCTCGTCCCTCTGCGCCAGCAATGGCGGGAGCCGTCGCGTGAAGCAGCACCAGCGCCACAAAGAAGCACGCGGCCGCCGTCGTGGGGGCGGCCATGGCTCCAATTCGATCGCGGGCGTCGATTCGGAGAAGCACGCGCAATGGAGAAGAGGGGCCGCCGGTTCTGCGTCCTGCCGGATTCTTGGACAAGTTCCTTCACATGACTGTGGAGCCGATGACCTCACTGCAAATTCGCACAGGAAATTCTCGAATCATTTAACCTCCCGCCAAGAGAAGAGCACAAGGAATCTTAATTTGGAAGGGAAAGCGCCCGTGCCAAGAACAGTCAAACAGTTGCAAATGCGAAATTATCGGCGGAAACTGCGCACCAAACCCCCGAGGTAGTTTCTTCCTCCAGAATTCAAAAAGAACTATACCATGCCGAGAAGAAAAACCAACTCCAATTTGGTACGAAAGAAACGAACCGAATCAGGTTGTATGAATATAAACCGCCAGAGGACCAGAAACCCACCCCAAAAAATCAAGATTAATCAGGTACCGAAATGAACAACCAAACATTTCTTCAACGCAAGAACAAACCTGAAACCACTTCATCAAACCCAAGAAGAAGCCGCTGCTCACCTTGGCCGAGCGAAGAACCCAACCCCTCATCAAGAATGGAAGAACAGCACCAACAGACCAACTCCCAACCTACTACTTGAGCAATTGGAGACGAAGAGGCAGAGGGAGGGAGAAGAAGGGGGCAGAGGAGGAGAGAGAGAAAGAATGAGAAGCAAAAGTAGAAGAGCACACACAGCGGCACTTGAGAGTATTTAAGTAGGACGAGGGAAAGAGGGAGCTACTGAACCCCGCCATTGGCACTTCGGATTAACAAAACCTCGGTGAGCTTTGTTTGCTTGCGACGGCAATTAGCCCCGGAAAGAGGGGCCGGATTGTTTAGTCAAAAAATAATCCATTTGTCTAGAGGAGGCCGTGGAAGAATAATATTGGCTTGTTGCGAGGGGCTGGTAGGAAAAGGCGTTCCTTTCTCAGTTGTGTGTCTCAGCATCCGAGCCCAGTCAAACTTGGGATTTGATTCCCCCGAGCCCGGCTTTTTGGCATCTCCCATCCCATCCCAGCTCTCTCTCTCTTACCCAAACAAATTTCTCTATAGTGTTTAGCCTTTTAGGTTTATTTATTACATTTATTTCACTAAAAAAATTGTCTTGGAGAATTGTGTGTGGATAATTATAGAGTAGTTTGTGACTTTCCTTTGTTATTTTTATTATGGAAGTTGTTTACATGTTTGTTTCTATGTGCATCTTTGCTACAAAATGTGAAGTGAAATTTTGTATATTATTATTGTATTCTAGTGATGCAGCAAAATGTATTGCATACAAGATCATTGGGCATAAGTTTAAGCGAACATGTTGATTGTCATCTTGTATAGAGATAGATGGTATGGGGCGAAATGCTAATAGAGATATTAAAGCCCTAGTTATTTTATAGAGAACAATAAGAACATTTGTCCAACTGACATCCTCATCACACATCAACTACGATGGGAACGTGGAAATGCACTTCTCATTAGTTTTTTAGGAGAACCATTGCTAAATGAATGGTTTTTCAAGCGACACTCTCGATTTAGATGCCCTAGCCTTTACTACTATAGGAGTAGAATGGGATCAGTTGGATATGAAGGATTGGCTGCAGAAGGGTGCTACTTTAGTCAACTATAAATTATGAGTGAAGAACATGTGGAAGAAATAAACATGGTAAGTAAAGGCTAAAAATAAAGAGGAAAACGCCTGAACACATGTCAATTTACACTATAGTATCTGTTGCCAAAATGAAACTCAAGTCCTCATTGAGCTCTACCGAGGTATGCTTCTACCGTCTATTTGGTTTGAGGATGGGTGGGTTGGAGTGGCTCTAACCTCGTTTTGGGGACGGCTCTAACCCTTCTATCTTTGGTTCATTTTTTTGGGTTGGGGATGGGTTCGGTCCAATTTTTGTTTGGTTGAAGGAATTGAAAATCTGTGATGGAAGGCAAAATAACACTGTTAGGGACGCACATTTTTCATCCGAAACCCTACACATCGTAGGGAATTAAATAAGTCCACATCTAAAAAATCCCTCTAGCAAATAAGCATCAGAACCCTGATAGAAATCAAATTCCGTTTCATGCCCTTTTCTTCTTCAATACCGAAGAGCAAATAACCCGACACCGCCCGAGCAACGATTCCGCCCCAGGTTGTCTGGTCGGGCGGTGGCGAGCGGCAGGGGCTGGCGTGCACCATGGCCGCCGGCGGCCAATGACCCGGCACCGCGGATCTCTACAGGCCGCGAGCCGCGAGGATTCCGGATGAGCGCAGGTCCGCCGATCCACGAGGATGGATGAGCGCGAGAGCCCGCCCGGCTAACCGATAGGCACGAGGAGCGGACTCGGCCCGCGGATCGATGAGTGAGGAGCACGAGGACGGATGATCGCTCGTCCTTTATCACGGCTCCCGAATTAGTAACTAGGGTCGCCCCGTCCGCCCCGATTTCACGGACGGGAGCCAACGCGCATATGTCTGCGATATTCCCTAGTGGGTCGAACCGATCCCGCTTCCATCGAAATAGTCTAAAAGGGGGTTGAACCCATCGGGTTGGACCCAAAGACTCCAACCAAACACACGACTAGTTACTAAGTCTCTCTCGATCGTGGTGTTCGCTTAGAGCAAAGGGTAATGGAGGAATAAAAAGTTCACTATGCCACTCCGATCGTCTCCTGGTGTTGGACTACCTCACGTGGCCTCCGCCAACCATAGGCGCATTTCTTGAGTCAAGTCTCACAATTGCCACCACCGTGACTAGATTTGATCATGGTGTTTAAACGAAAACCAGCGTAGGAGTGAGTCAAAGTCTCACTGACCTTCGATCACTTGGCCACCTAGTGATGACCTATCCACTATCAAGTTTCTCCATGTAAGAGGGGGTCTCCTTGTCCTCCCTACACCAAGATTTTCTTGCTCTCTGTGAGAATGAACCGAGTGTTGAAACACCTACTTCAAATTGTAATAGCCTTAGGGCACTCTAGAACCATCATATGAATGAAGCAACCTCATCTACTATACCTTAATAAGATAAACACATTAACCTATTTTTCTATGATTTCATGAAGCCAAATCATCAAGGGTCCCACCACGTAGTCTCTCTCAAAGAAGAATGAAACCATCCCCTTCCATGCGTATTCACGCCGCCATTACCTATCCCATACGCTTCATCTCCTCCACCAAACCACCACCATCTCACTTCACCTCCATCGCCGCCGAGTGCACCCCCTACTCACCGCTACACATGTCTAGATTTGATCAAACTTGAACCTTATATCCCTAGGACCTATTATAAATTTATAACATGTCTAATACATCTTTAGAACACATGTTAGTCCTAGCCTTGTGTTTTCACCTAAATCACCATAATGAAAAGCTATGATCATGGGAACATGATCCTTACAAGGGTGCTACCGAGTCTACTATCTATGATAAGTAGGTACCAAAGGAGGGGAAATTATGTCTTTTCTTTCATGTTTTGTAATATGATGAATAAGTTTTTTGAACCAATGCCATGTATTTTATAATTTAATGCTACAATGGTAAATATGTGTCAACTATAAAAAATGACCCCATCTTCATGTAGATTTTTCATGTGATCAATCAATTTTTCAATTATATTTGAAGTTTGATATCTTCTTGTTTTGTATCATGTTCATAACATCACAAAATGATGGAAGGCTGCTTCTCTTGTTGGACATCTCATCACTAGGAACATAGTTATGTTAGCTCATACACAATCACTCATTAAGGTGTATGTCGAGAGGTCGCTGATTGTTAGTATTATTACCTAATACTTCGCTAGAACTTACCACTTTTTAATTTCTATGAACTTATCACATGCAACTTAATTCTAGCTAGGCGCTACATATGCCTCGATTTGTATACCTATGAGCCCTATAGGTATAGAATAAGCAACTTTAAAAAACATCACCACACAAACAATTTAAACATATGCTCAAAATTAGTTTAGGGTTGGTTTTCAGAACCAATACTACACCCCGGTCCTAGAATCACATTTTTAGAAGCGGCTTTTTGTAACTGTACTGGAATTGATTTTTTTTTATTAAGTCAACATCCCTTGAAAATGATTTCGTTTTTATTGAAAGTTGGCTTAGCATATGTGCTTAGAAATATTTAAAAATACACACAAAAATTAGGTTAAAAATGAGAAATATTTGTCTTGTCTCGAGGATGAAAAACATATTTTTATCTTGCTTGCGAGGGCCTATCGCATAGTTGTAAGTATTAATGTGATAATTTTTTGGTACAATTGCACCCACCAAGATTCAATTAGAAGAACATGCTACCTTGTGCAACCCGTCCTACCACAGTAGCACAGTCCTTTATGAGCAAATATATGATGCTATATTTTTGTATAACCTATAAATGTTGTATATTTATTTTTTGTCCTAAAAAACGATGTCAAATGAAAAAAAAAAGTTTCAACTCAGAAAGCTCTAGACCTCATCGAACACTAAAAATTTGGCATAGGGTAATTTTTGAGAATTTCAAATTTTAAGAATTTAAAATATAAATTTGGCCACCTAAAATATCTCAAACCTTATAATTTTGTATTAAGTTATTTGTTTTAACTAGTATTTTCAAGGGTCTAAAATTTGATTTTGAAGGGTGATTGATTTAGCCAACCACCTATATAGAAATACACTTACTTTTTTAATGGTGGTTGACATAAGAAGAAGATGCTTCTAAAATAGTTTTAAGGGGTAGTTATTCTCATGTCCATCATCCCTAAAATAGCTAAGTTTAATATCTATGCACAATTTATTAAAGCAACCATCTTTGTAAATCAATTTTTAGGCCCGGTTAGGAAGACGAAATCAACTACAAACAGTGACATATGAGACAATCGTATGAACAAACCTTCAAGTGGCATCGTCACAAATCAAGCTACCAATCCATTTTGTCAACTTTTTCAGGATAGAAAATTCTATTGATACTAAAGCAAGTTACATCCTCTCGTTACAAAAAGTAAACCAAACTACTCCACCTCTATTGATTGGAGACAAGGAACCTTGAAACCATACCCACCATCTAGGATCACCATTGAAGATCTCTAGATTGGTTTTGGCTAATTAGTGACATCCTTAGGACTAATCTCTCTATGCTAAGTGTTTGTTTTAGTTGGAGATTGGTCAAGCCAAGGTTTGTGCATGATGGTCATGGTGGATGGATCGGATAGATTCAAATGATGATCAAGTGCATGACTTGAGTGGATCGAGGATCAAAATGGGCTCAAGGCAAAGGTATATCCATAGGGCCATTTTGATTTTACACTCAAGACACCATAGAGGGTGTGAGTGATTATAGGATCGATAAGCCGTACTATAAAGAGGGGAAAACTATCGCATATATCGATCCTCATGTGCCCTCTAGGTTCAAAATCATTTGCATGCATTCTAACCTAGAGAGCTAACTCCGTTCCTGATGGGAAATGTTTTAAAATGCTAACACATGGTGTCGGGGTGTTCTTGACGTGTTCGGCAACAAGAATCAAGTGACGGAAGTCGGTTTGGAGCAAAGGCGAAGAAACGGCAACACAACGATTGCATTTCGCACTACCAGGCGACGGACGCGGTGATGGGACCCGCGACCTAAGATGCAGATCCGACCGACGCTCCGGTGAGTGGTTCGGTCGAGAATTACAGAGAGCATGTTTTGAGGTCTTGGCCGAGGAGTGACCGGATGCATGCACCGTGGAAGATGACCGACGCATGATTCCCCGACCGGACGCGAAGGGGTTCTATTTTTGGCTGGTTGGGTTTGCCGGTTCGCCCAGGACTCATGCATGTCCATCCGCCCCGGCCGCCCGCAGAATTGCATGTTTCTCCCCAACAGCTCCATTTTTAGGTAGAGCCTATTTATACCCCTTTGGCCGGCCATGGAGGTCACTTGGACATTTGAAATCATTCCTAACACCTCTAGAGCCGAGCACTCATCCTCCTCCTCACTCCTTTGCTTGAGAGCATCCATTCTAGTGAGTTGAGATGATTCAAGTGCACTTGCTTTGATCTTTGCATCTAGTGGCACTTTGAGGATCGTTGTGAGCCTGGGTGGTTTTCTTGTTGCTTTTGGAGAGCACCACTCCTAGCTTCGGCTTGGTGATTGGTGGAGGCGTTGGCAAGAGAAGGTGAATGTTCTTGCCACCTCCTGATTTGTGAGAGGACCGTGCATCCTCGCCGAGACGACGAATTGCAAGATAATACATTGCTCGTGTCGGTGAGTACCTCTCATTTGCTTTGGGTTCAAGAAGCCTAAAGGCATTTGGCTTGGAGTGAGCTCCACCTTGACCCACACGTGAGAAGCTGACACAAGCGAGACGTAGCTTGAGGGTGCCTCGGTGAACTTCGGGTAAATCATTGTGTCTCTCCATTGTGATTGTTGTCTCTTGGCATTTGGATTCATTATTCATATTGTGACAACATCCCGGTGATTGGATTGACTAGCCTCGACATTGTGGTATATCACTTCTACACACTTGCATTACTTTCATATATATTGTGCTAGTGTAGTTTGAGTAGAATTGCTTAGTTGCTTAGGACTTGTTTTAGAGTAATCTAGCTTGTTCACCTAGTTGGTAAAGTAGTGACTTAGCCTTTGTGTGTGAATCCAGAGATCATAGCAACTAGAATTGTCAATATTAGGAGGCTTGGCCGACAAGTGGAAGTTTAGAGCAAACGGATTTATCGCCTTTTGTTATTCTAACAAGTTTGTCTAGTGTTTTTGTAGAAAATTTTATTAGGCTATTCACCCCCTCCCCTCCCTAGCCCATTGGGGACCTTTCAACCATCCCAAACGGATATGCCAAGGACGCAAGCTCCGATCCGAAGCAACAGGCCATCTCACCATCCACCATCGTCATCCCCTCATACCCGTGAATGAATCACTTTTGCAAAAAGAGGAATAAACTGCTAAAACTCCACATGCAAACATAATGAAATTGGCGCCGCCGATTACATCGCCAAACTCATCAAGGCCGTTGCCTTCACCGGATTTGTCATGAGAGAACACAAGTCCAACCGACATCCGTATAGATATCGTTGGAAAACTAAATCTCACTAGCCCATCGCCATAGAACCATAGTGAGACAAAGGAAGGGCCGAGTACCTTGTCACTTTTAGAGGAACATTAACATGATATCATTGGGGGCTTCGCAAAATTTGTTTCATTCTTTCAAGAAAGGCTTCCGCATTATTAACACCCAAAAAAGTTAAAAGTTTATACTTAGTTTTATTACCACCGTGAAAATGCTTGAGAGCTAAGCTAAATTTGCTCATTCTTCCTGGTTCTTTTATCTCCTAAAAGTGTAATATTATGATTGTCTCATACTCTCATACATGTAGTTTGTCGTCCTTAAACTGTAATCACGTTCTGATTAAAGATGATTTTTAATAATAATAATAATAATAATAATAATAATAATAATAATAATAATAATAATAATAATATATAGTTTGAACAAAGTTAAGTGAAATTTACTAAGCTTATGCGCTAAAGAGAAGTATAGAACCATGTTCCAGTTAATGACTTGACGCTTTCAAAACATTAAAGAAAGAAGCAATAGCTAGGTGTGTGTATCTATTAAGCTAGGCATATATGAAAAGTTACTATGGAGCCACCAAAGATGTTTGGACGGTTCCTCTAATTACAGCTCAATTTCTCCATAAACAAAGAAAAGTTACGGCTCATAAAAGAGTCCCGAGCATCTAACCCTACGGTCACAAATTGGAGTCACATGTTGATGTTCTTACTGTATGGTGGTGGAGTATAAAGATAAGGCCTAAAAGGCAGCTATGGCCTATGGGTTTGTTAATTACCTTGACTCCAGCGAGTAGGGAGCTTTGGAAGTCAAGATTAGGTTTCTTTAGTTTTGACAGCATGTGACGTGAGAAAAGCAAAAAGAGGGTTTGATGTATAATCTTCAGCTCCCTTCTTCCTCTTTAACTAAGTATTATTACAAACCTTATAGTCGCAAAAAACTAAGAAATAATTATTATTATTATTATAATATATATCCTTTTTGCTAGGTAAAAACCTTATAAAATGCTATTTATCTTTTGAAACCTTTTACTAAATCAATCATATTTCTGAATGTTTGATTGTGCTTTAGGATTTGTGCTGCAACTGTCACTTTAACGGGTTTTATAACTACAGGTTGCATTTATATAAAAAAATATGACAGATTAAACCAAATAAAATCAGTTACAGATAACAAGACACTCCTAAATTTGATATGTTGACCTAATACATCAACAGACAATTAGGTATTATTAACATGCAACTTGTTTGAAACCTTTACTATAAGTCCGTTGCACTATAGGAGTATGAGAAAAGTCCAGGAAGGCAGCAGGAATTGATGAAGCGCGCGCGCGCACACACACACTTGTGGCCAAGCCTGAAAATTTGATATCTTCACATGCCATTTATTATTCCTACGTTGCTCCGGTGGGTGTCTCTGCCGGCCGGAAAAAATTGCACCCAGCTATTTAATGCATCATGGCATTTCTCTAGTTCCATTTATGTTGTGTCGTCCTTGGTTTCTTTACATCACTGCTACATTTTTTTTTACTAGCATGTGACCACACCTTTAAAATTGAATGCTTCTATTCTTATGATGATGTACACTCTTTACACCCAGATTGGTTATTTGCTTATACCATGAAATAGTTAATCCATGGTGCAAATCTATCACCTCTATGACAGTGTTATTTCAAAATGTAAACATGGATGGATTCACAAAAAAAATTACCGCTCAACGATGTGTTAATTATTTGAACATGACGACATTTTGATAGTTCTTTATTAAACGCTGAATGCTTTTTATTGAGAGAAATCTTGGGAGAAGTCATTGAACATGTGTAGCCTTAAAAGAGGTGTCATATTATGCATATAAAAAGAGGGTTCATTACCTTGTTGCCACCTCATTTTCCTCCCTCTTTTTAGCCGTATATTTTTTGCAACAACTGTAAAACTTGTATTCTAATTATTTATCACATTGGTAGAGAGAAAAGCACATAAGGCACACAATTGGTTTTAGGGAAATCAAATGACAACGACCGATCGGAATCATTCTGTGGATTCTTTAATTTCAAAGCGTTAATCCCTATCATAATTTTTTTTTTCTTGAATACACAAAAGATTTGTGTATCATTGTATTTGATAAATGATGCGCGGCGTCGTAGGAGCTTAAGGTAACACAGTCGTAGCTGGACCAGCCTGACAATGGGTGGATGTTACATGAAAGAAACAACCAATGATGCGTGTCATATTCTGTAGGCGTCAGTCACCCGTGCCCACACCCACGCCCAGCCTTGTGCACTGTTCATCTTCCCCAGCGAGGACAACGACGACCGAGGAGCAGGACGAATCTGCAAGAGACTAATGCACAGGAGCTGGATCTGGATGCTGCCGGCAGGAAGAAGAAGAACGTGACCTTACCGTTAGATCAGGATCCTGTGGCTCAGGTAGGTGACTAACGCCCAAACAAAACTTCAGTCTACTGCCGCGAATACACTCCCTTATCACATTCTAGGACGCTTGATATATAATGTTCATGTGATAGAGAGAGCTTTGATGCAATTTGCTGCCACTAAATCACCGTATAATCATATATCTCAGCCCTGATTTATTGTTTCTGATTTTGTTGTGTAGCATGGGAAGCGTATGCGTTTGGTATTACTGGAAGTATTCAAACGTTTGTCCACAATTAGGCACATGGCAGTCGCATGCTACGTACTGCGTGGGAGTATGTTACAGCTGTGAACATCTTTTAACTGCAGTACAAATACAACATAACTGTTTCCGACAACTTATACTGCTGTAAATAACACAGTACTTCGTACTATGTACTACCGTAAACAACTATTTCTGTCCTAAATAAATAAATTCCTAGAATTGGCTTATAATAAGTAAAACTTTTTTTACTTCTGACCAAATTCATATTGAAAGAACAAATATTATAATAAGAGCACATTATGAAAATAGATTATAATGTATCTAATAATACTTATTTAGTGTAGTAGGTCTTGATTTGTTTTTCAAAGAAATTTGGTCAATTCTTTTTAAAAAAAATATCAATCTAAGAAAACTATGCTTAATTGTATATTCATGAATAGATGGAGTATATGTAAACCGTGATGTTCTACAGTTTAATTTAAAAACTTCGGTTGCGGGAAAGACTCCCCTCCACCTACCCCACTTAAGGTAGAAGACATCTCACATAGGCCAAGTAGAAATCCACTCACATGGCTTGAGGAAATCCTCGAGTGCCATGCCCCGTCCATATACAGCAGTACTATTGCCCTATGAGTGGGCCGGTCCTTAGACCTATGCTTTGGGACGTGAGACAACTAAGGGAATTTATTTACCTTCGCAAGGTAGGATCGGGTGATTCTATTGATAGATGTGTGCATTCTAAGGATCTATTGGCTTGGGAGCAAGGCAGGATAGGGTGATTCTATTCTAGATGTTTTAGGATAGAACAATTCCATTTTTTTGTCTGGGATAAATAGGATGACAGGTCTGTTAGGCACCACATGGACGCATCTAACAGTGAGGCAATCTTCTTCTCTATATCTCTACCATATATCTGTATGCATCTCTACCATCTATATGTATGCATCTTCGCCAACAACATCCCACATCTGTGATGTTGTTCTCCTTCCATCCATGTCGGTACCTCCCCATCATGCGTCGATGCATTTTCAACCACCTTCGTCAGTAGCACCGAGTTGCTACTGATCACTCGCTCGCTCTAGCTGCCCCCATGGCACCGTAGTGACACTCTCTTGCCCGTACCAGCCACCCTTGCCCATGACACTACACGAGAATTTTTTAAACCGCTTATGTATTTTAGGCGACAATTGAATTTTTGACCGCCTCCATTAATGATTGGACATTGTCTCTTAGGAGTATTTTTGTAGTAGTGTATACGGACATAAGTTTGCAGAAAAAGTTGTATTTATCGAATGAAATATTTACTGTGCTAAATCTTTTGTAGTAGAGATAGGATAACTGGATAAGTGTTCACACAGTTATAGAGGTAAGCGTGTGTACATATAACCATCTGCATCTGGATAAGTGTTCATGCAGTTCTAAAGTAGTAGCATTTATTCAGTGACATGTTTGCAACGACAACTAATGTACAGTGTACCCGGAACCAGAATATTGTTAGTGCTAAAAAAATCCCTTAAGGGCCCATAAAAGTATTTGAGAATGACACGAGGTGTACTAATTTCCTACTAAACTGCATCTATTAGTCGTTGATGAGTAAGTACTTTTACTTTATTATATTATAATTCTATATTCGTGGGGGCTGTCTAGACATTTGAACGTAAATGACAAACTAAAGACAAGCCAGCAATCATGTCAAAAAAAAAAAAAAAAGACAAGCCAGCAACCAGCGTCACGCACACAGCTGGACCCGCACGGGTGCGTGTCTTGACGAACGGAAAGACCTTCCACGGGGCCCACCGGAACAACCAGAGATCTGAAGCAGAACCGAGTTCGCTTGTGGGTCCCGCTGCTCAGGGAAAGACAAGGTAGCCAACAAACTCTCGTTGGTGTGTCAGGGCCAGGCACACGGCTCTTTCCACGTGTGGAATGACAGCTCGCTCGCTTTAATTTCTCACCAACGACTCGGATGTAACTTCAGATTATCTTCATAATTGCATATTTATATGTGAGGTTAGGTTTTGCAATTTTTAAGGAGACAACAATGCAATGATCAGTACGTGCTTAGAATAATTTTGACCTTGACCTTCCATGCTGCGTTGGAAACAAATGTTTTCAAAAGATGGGCCAAGGTAAAAGGCCTAGGTACAAGTTCAATGTAAATACGAAACACTACATCTTATCTTATTATCTTATAAAGCTAAACCTTATTAGCTATTTCTCCCAACATACAAGTTAATAAGTTATCCACCTCATTAGTCCACTATCGGATGAACTAGCATTTGCAATTATGATATTATACATGTGAGCAATACACATCATCATCCACTATCCACTAATAGCATTATGCCACGTTGCCCATTAACATTGACTTATAATTGTTTGTCTTTTTTATAAATAATCTTATTCTAAATCATCGGCAATTTCCCTCGGAAACACGCGGGGTAATGCTTTCTTGACACCTGAGACCCTTAAGGTTTATGTGTTTGCACTTCTCATTAAATAACTCATATTTTTATATCTCTCTTTCATTCATCAAATGGTCACCAAAACTAACATTAAATTCCAGCGGCAACGCGTGAGGAATCTACCAAGTTTCATATACAATAGTACACTTTTTTTTTCACGTAGGCCTTAAATATTTCTTTTCTTTTGTGCAAAATCACAAAAAATGCAAGAAATTCTAGCGTGCATGTTATCTACCACTGAAAGAACAATCTTATTTTTTCTCGACTAGAATAACTAAATGGAAGAAATTGTGTGTTGGCAAGACTCAACATATACTCTTCTGCCCCATAGAAAATACCATTCTCATTTCGAAGAATTCCAATATTTTTCAACTTTTTTTTTTTTGACTAAATATATAAAAAGAAGATATTAAAATTTATGCTACTACATTAGATAAATTGCTCAAATATATTCCATAATGCTCAACTTATTTATACAAACTTGGTCGAATTTAAGAAATTTTTAACTAGCAAAAATCCCATAACGATGCTACTCATTATGGGACAGATGGAGTATGTATGCATTAGTGCATGCCTCCACGCAAGGTTAACCAAAAATGGTTACTAAATCATTGACAAAGAACAAGAATGCGTCTTCCAGATGTCCATCGAGGGAGAGATATCTCCAGAACCAAAATGGATCTCCCAACGTCTTCCAGCGCATGCTACATCTATATATACAAGCCTCATTATCATGCATCGTCACCCGACAAACAAGAGACTAGTATCTATATATTATTAGCTGTTGATTGATGCATATATGCATCATCATCTATCAAGCAAAAGTTTATTGTTTTTTTTTTCCTTCCTCCAAGTCGTCTTTCTGCATTTGAGGTGACAAGCCATTAGTCTCTTTATCTTCTTTACATATAAATATTTCATTATTAGCAGCAAGCGTGCAAGTTGGGTACGTGAGAACGGCTTGCAAGCAAACGATGAGGCAATGAAAAGCAAACACTAATCATGCTTGCAGCATGCTTATTACCTACTCTCTCGGATCAAACCCTTCACGCACGGGTGTCTCCCACAACGGTTTCCATAAAATAATCAGATTCGTAAACCAAGCTAGCCAAGAGATTTAACATAGCCATATGTGTGTGTTTTGTTTAATGTTTGCACTAATGTGGCTGACGATATATAGACTCAATAATGGCACTTATAAAACCGTTGATCGTCACATATGTTTATGTCATCCACATCCATGTATATACACATATGAAATTCCGTGCCAATTTGATGATATCATTCGAAAACACGCATAAATAATTTCTCTTTTTTTGGGGGTATATATTGTATGTAGTCAAAGATGGATAGATGTGCACGTACGCCGGCCGCGGCAGTTGGCAACATCAAAATGAAAAAAAAAAATGATGTTGCTCGTCCTCGTCCCATCAAATACAGATGGATCCCCAACAACACCCAAATAGTTGTAATTGTAAGCTGGCGTAGCGGAGGTGCGCACATGCACATGCCCCGATCCGTCGGTTGCTCGAGCTGCCGGCCGTGCTGAGAAAATGAAGTACAGATGGCGGTGGTAGAGAAGAAAGGGGCGATGGAGCGTGTCGTCGTCCCTCGTCCGGATCCGACGGAGGGGGAGGTCGCCGTCGATCGGCCGGGTGGTGCGTGATGGGCGGCGACGGCGACAAACGCCGGCATTCGAGCGCGTCAGTCGTCACGCGACAGCGCCCGCAAATTCATCTGTAGCAGCTAGCGCCCATCTGCAGCTGGATGCATCTCTTCAGGTTTTTTGTTTTATGAAAACAAATTCAACTTGTTTTATTTAGGATCTTTCAAATTGTTAGTTTGGTGTGTACGTACAGTAGTACTATATATATACCATGATGATATGAATGAATGGTTTATAATTTGCAAACGAAGCAAGCATGCATGGATGCATTTTCATTCGACTGGGAATTTAACCCATAAAAAAAAGGAAGAGGAGAGGTGCATGTATGATAGCTAATTGGGTACAGCATGTTGCACCGTCAAATCTTTGTTTATGGACGGGTGACTCAGTCGGTTCGGGTATATATGTTTGGTGGCCGAATTTTATATACCTAAGCTAATGACATTATTATCACACGTACGCCCATTCTTCAACGTCAAGCTACACACATGCGTTGGAGTTGCGTCCCAGCCACGGACTCATATATATATATACTACTGTATGTATATAAATATCCCATCTGAAATACATGCATGTGAGCTCAATGTTTTGAATTTTAATTTCTCACTCGCACAAACATAAATTTTAGGAACCTTTTTAAATAGCCGGCCCATTTTTAATCATTCCAATCAAATTGTTGAATTCATCTGACCTCATTGTGGGATGCCGCCGCCCGCCCACCATTATTTCTAGTAGCTAGTGTGTCCATGATCAAAAGATCACAACAACTTTTGTATATATAATAAATAAAGTTTTTCATACTGTCAATAACCACTGCAAGGCTTTTTCTTAAGGGTAGACATCTCCCTCTATTATAGTCTATATGCTAACAACAAAAAATCTAGGAGTATCTCTACAAACCTAATATAAATCTGGATCAATAAATCCTGAAATAAAATAGTGATCTAGGAGGTTTAATTTGCGCGGTATATGTCTATAGCACCCACCTTGTTGCTAGTACGTTCTAGCGCCGGCCGTGTGCCTTGGCCGGCAGACAATGCAAGGAAGGGAAATAGCAAGTGGCTGCAAGAGGAATAATTACTAAATACAAAGCGAAAAGTGCTACACTAGCTCAACCCAAAAATATTTCACCAACTAAACACCGGCGAGAATTTCGCGGGTACAGTTTGGGAGACGGCGCCATGCTGTGCTGATGCGGCCGAGCTCTTCGCTGCCCATCGAATCGCCTAGGGTCGATTGGTGGGGCGAAGGGTGTGGCGGCAGTTGCGTCTGCAGCGGGAGGGCGCAACCCGCCACCTGCCGCACACTCGGGCGGTGGGCGAGCTTGTGTCGGCCGAGTTTCTTTGCCCGCGCAGCGTCATCACTCGGGGCCTCTTCCCGTCCAAGATGAGGTCTTGGAGGTCCTCTTTGGGGCCCCCCCTTTTCGTCGGCCATGCCTACCTCGGCGGGTGTCACGCCACCGCCCACATCCGTAGGGGCTCGGACGGCCCGGGTGGGCGGACCAGGTCCCTGCCGGGTTCACCACGACACGGTCGGGGCTGCTCGACGGAGGCAGTTGCGTCCCGGATCCCCCGCACTGCGCCGATGCCCGTTGCCGATGGCGTAGCGGCGGCGAGGGCCTCCCACAGCCCACCCCGCCCGGTCTCTACTCCGGCTCCGGCGCTGCCCACCACCTCTACTCCTCGACGGACCGCGGTGGCGCCGGGAGCCTCGAGGGGAGGACGCCGGCGTGGTTGTGATGATGCCGGCCAGGACTTTCAGCCGGCGATCACCTGCCACTCGACGAGCCCATCCCTCCCGGCCGGCCCCCTCCTCGCTGGTCCGCGAGAATCGAGGAAGTGTGGACCCTTAGGCGCGGCACCCGCCTCGGCTGCGAGAGTCGGCCTTGCGGATCCAAACCGCGGCGGCGTTGAAGGTCATGCTCCGCAAGCTCGAGGGGCCGCCCGTCGACACGATGTCGACACTCGGGACCGGGCTGGTCGCCCGGGGTTCAGTACTACGGCGGCGATGTGTGTCGCCCGATAGCGACAACTTTTTCGTGAGCTCTTCCCCATGATGCGGCCCGGGCGGGCGGCAGTGCGGGAATCTTTTGTCTGTCCGCCGTAGCAGCTTCTCTCTCCTCTCGTCGCACAGTAGTTTACTCTTTAAGTACAACTTTGTTAAGCTCGCCGTGTTAGCCGGCGATTGTTGTCTGTCTTTCTGCGTGCGTTGCGGCCAATTGTTTTGGCTAATGCGTCGCGTCGTGTAAAACTCTATTTTCCCTTAATGAAATACGTGTCAATGGACACTAAAAAAAAAAAAAAAAAAAGAATGCAGCTAGTCTCACTTGTTTCTAATCCCCTTTTCCTAAACACTATATAGTCATACCATTTATAAACAGCCGCACCATTGTACCTTTTGATCCATGGAGTTGGTGCCACAGAGTGTAGACAACACCCTGGGAAGAAGGGGGATTGAGGCCTTGATATCTGCAACCATTTCTTAATGTTTTGGTTAGAGCAAGGATACTAGTTACGCTCACCAGCCGGCGTCGACGCCCGCTCTTCCGCCCACGACGCGCCAAGAACTTCGCGCCCGCATGCTGCTTTTCCTTCACGTGGGGCCCGATAGCAGCAACACTGCTAGCCATTTCGCCCGCATCCTGCCGCCCGATTCGCAACTTATCGGCCCTCCTCTCTCTCCTCCTTTCTCTCTCTTTCCTATTGGATGTCGCCCGGCTCAAAGTTCTCTATTGTACTTGCTCTTATGTGGAAGCATTTGGTTGCGCAGGCTTTTTTTGTTTATTGCAATTGGTGTGCAAGCTTGCTGCACAGGGGGATTGCTTCTCCGATGCAATCCATCATCACCTTTTCCCCATTCTGAGGACACTTGAGACAAGATTGTCACTCTTTTTTTTATTTCTCTTATTAGTAGGGATGAGTGCATCTGAAGGTTTTAAATAAGGATCTTTATCAGTTACTCCTAGTGCTGTAAAAATTCACTGTATATAGTGTCTTGTAAGAAGTATGGAACAAGTTAATCAAGTCAATGGAATTTAAAATTACTCCACTCGTTCATGTTTGTTTCAAGACTCAACGCAATTTATTTAGTAAGACAAATTTATGCACAAATAACCATTGTTATTAGGATTTTAGGGAAGGGGTCTCAGGGGAACCTCCCAAACGGCCCTTTTCCCCATTGGACACGCTCTGTTTGGCTTTGTATAGGGGCGTATGCGTTTGTTTGTATACTGACTGACTGAGGCTGGCTGAAATGTTGAGGCTCCAGGTGACAGATCCATCAAAATGCATGAATTTAGAGCCCCCATATGGTTGAGCCCTGTGCAAGCAGCCAGAGATGGCTCCTTGGGCATGAAACAAAGCAAGGACTCCCCCCTTTTCTCCTCTTTTTTCCAATACAATAGGTGCATACATCCAAGATCAGGACCTTGTAAGTTGTGTATGTCTTGAAACAAGGATCTAAGACTAACCTTTTTTAACTCAAAATATTTTAATTACTTATTACATTATTGTCTAGAAGCTAGCACTCCTAGCCTACTAGTTAATTATAGGGGATGGGGAAAAATGGCAGTAGCTTTGGACCTTTCCCTCTTATCTACTCCACCACAATTAATGTGCAAACCAAGACATTCTGTAAATTTAAAATTTCACCGTAGGTACTATTTCAAATCTGACTTGGCTGTATGTCAGCATGCAACACGTTGCTCAATGTCCCCTAGCTACTTAATAATATAACTTGAGACTCTTAACTCTGTATTCCAATTGGATAAAGCTAGGTATATACGTCTTACAAAGTACTAAATCTTTGTATATTAAACAAGCACTATATATGCACAAGAATTCCTTAATACTAGCTAGATTGCATCAAATTGATAATGGACAACACAACAGCACTTGAAGAAACTTGATTAACAGACTCTTCATGGAAGGATAATGGCTACAAGATATATTTTTCAATTAAGCACCATAAAGGTAACAGTAGGACATCTCAATGCTAAGAAGCCAACAAGAAGACAAATGTGATCCAAAACCTTCCATACCTGAAGTGAAATTAGTTGAGTTAAATATGTACTCTTGGATGAATGATTTGTGAGCAAATGACACAAGGAGAGCTTGGTTTGTTTAGGGTAATGGTCTCTCCAAGTTCAAGCAACATTATGCCGCCCGCCACGCGAAAGGCCACGATTAACCGTGACCTTTCGTTGGTGACGGGCAGCCGTGCCCGCCACGCAAAACGTTTTCTGCCCGCCACAAAAAAGCAATCCGGTACCAGTGCAAGCAATGTGCTTGCTGCACTGAAACGGATAAAAGAAAAATAACATGATGCTCTCACCAATCTGGTGCATTTATACAAAATGAGGTACCTATGAAACAAAAAACAAAATACTTAGTAGCAGAGGACTATGCAAATAGAGGAACCAGCAGAGGTGTTGATCCGACAGTCCATGAACAAGATAACCACACCTCATTACCATATATAGATACCCTCTAGAGGAAGAGATATAATACACTGATTCATGGATTGCGTTGAAGTTTACTTGTTTTCATTTAGTGTTGTTTTTTTCTCTTTATTCTTGACACCATGTACATTCTAGAAGGTAGTAGTACTACTGGCTAGCTCCTAACAACTCTCTATGCATCTCCCTTTCAAGTGATTTGTCCAGTGTTTGTGTCATGGAGACAGCAACATGTATGGAATTAAGCTCAAGCTGAATACTATCATGCATTCCCCTGCATGTAATTTTGTCCAAAAATTCTGAAATTTGGCCACCAACCATCATCAGCCACTACTAGTAATACTCCTAGCTTCTATTGAGTACTGACTACTAGTCTACTGAACATGAGAGCATGATTAGCAAGCCATGGACCCGCTGATCATCTCCTCCTCTATGCACACGGCTCTACTTGGTGTCGTACGACATACAAAAATTAAATACATAGGTTCATATTTTTTTTTGAAATAAATACGTAAGAAGTTGATTAAGACATTCAGTCTTATGTTTGATACCCTGAAAGTGTTTGTGGATCCTATTAACTACTAGTACCATCCAATCAAGAGAAGCCGTACGTGCGATGGTGAAATTGCTGGGAAAAATATCAGCCGTCCTATATTGTCAACCAGCACACGCCGATGGCAGGCACTAGAACCTCAGAAATAAATTTCTCAATCGTACATAAATACATGTTTCTCCTTTTCTTGAAAAGGACTTGAAATAAATACACAGGTAATTGTCACTGTCTATCAAGACTGTTAATTTGTCCTCGTACTTTAATTTATACGCACCATGTAGGTCAAACAAATGCTTAATTATACCTTTATTGTTCATTACTGGCTAGTATATATATATGTATATATAGTATAATAACCTCACAAACTAGATTGCAGAACAACATATATATAAAGTGTTTGTAGATATCACATCACTGATGGTACAAATTAGTCCTATACTACACATGTACTGGAATATTGTAAGCATATATAGCATCTCAAAGAAAACTGAGAGATAAGATATATGTAGCATGCATACAATGCATCACGGAACTCAAGCAGCCTTAGATCTCGGTTGCTTCTGTTGACTTTGTTGATTGAGATGTTGGGCTTATTTTCTGCGGAGGAGGCGCCAAAAACTTGGTGTGCTGGGTTGTTTGTTTGCTATTTTTTTTTTCACATGATAGTGCGTGTGGTATAGGGAAGGTGAAGAGGTGACATATGGCAATGTACAAATGCAGTTGGAACGAGCATGCTATCCTAGTAGTACCTAGTAGTAGTTTCTAGGCATGATGCTGGTTTGCTATCGATGAGACAGATCGCACCTTCACTTCAATATTTGGATTGATACATGCCGACAAGGTCGATCTCAGATTCTCAGCTCAGGAGGAAATATAACTACAAAAGCACATAATAAGCGGTGTACATTGTTCTGCTCGGCAATTCTTAGTTTGCTAGATTTCTCTTTAAAAATTAAGTTTGCAACCGATACCATATTTGGTAACCATTTGAACTACAATCAGAGTTTTGGTAGTGTCCTGTCATACAAATTACAAATGCCTCTTTAGTGTTTTTCTTTTCAAATCTCACGATTGACGAAATCACAGAGAATAGGGGAATACAACTGTTGCAGGGGCATGCTTGGTGTGAGCTGAGGCCCAAAACATGTCGTTCTTCAGTAGGAACAAATAAAGGGACTTAACAGGCTCATGTAAGGGACAGGTCGACGGATATTCCATGCCAGGGGCCTTCGGCAGGGGGATCCGCTATCACCACTGCTCTTCGTCATCGTTATGGAGGCACTAAATGTGCTCATCTCAGAGGCGGACCGCCAACGACAGCTTCTACCGTTGCCGGGCGTGGCGGCCTTCTTGCGAGAGCTTCCATCTACGCGGACGACCTGGTCGTGTTCCTCTCACGTCACCTCGGACTTCGCTTTGCATTCGCGGTCGCCCTCGGCGTGTTCATGGGGCGTCGGGCCCGCCACGAACCTCGACAAGTGCACCATAACCCCGATCCGCTGCTCCCCAGAACAGATCCGCACCGTCTAGGATGCCTTCTCGTGCCAGGTCGCAGAATTCCCTTTGCGGTACCTGGGCGCCCCGCTATCCATCAAACGACTCACCAAGGCGCAAGAACAGCCGATCATCGACGCGGTGGCAGCACGACTACCAACTTGGAAGGCCGGCCTGCTCCAAACCATGGGACGTGTCACCCTTGCCCAGACCACACTCTCAGCGATACCGGTGCACATGTCGATCTGCTGCGCCCTATCCTCCTGGGCCATCGGGGAGGTCGACAAGCGGAGGCACGGCTTCATTTGGGCCGAGACGGCCACCGTGGCCGGCGGACGTTGCAAGGTGGCTTGGCCCATAGTGTGCTCGGCTAAGGAGGATGGAGGGCTTGGCCTCCCAGATCTTCGCATCCTCGGCTACGCACTTCGGCTACGATGGCAGTGGACAGCGCGCTCTAAGCCGGACTCTATCTGCGCTGCTTTACCGGTGGATAGCGAACGCTTGGTCGATGCCATGTTCAGGGCCTCGGTGTCGGTTGCGGTCGGCGACGACACCTTGGCACGGTTCTGGACAGACTCCTGGTTACCCGATGGCCCGATCTCCTCCACGGCACCACACCTCTTTAGGGCGATCGGCACTCGCAGGAGGAAGAAGACGGTGCGGGAATGTCTGCCAGGAAACCGGTGGATGCAGGACATCACTGGAGCGTACACCATGGCCGTGCTGGTCGAGGTCGCCGACCTATGGGTCAAGCTGCAGGGCGTCCACCTAACTCAGGGGACCTCGGACCGTTTCATCTGGAAATGGATGGAGAGTGGAGAGTACACTTCTTCCTTGGCATACCGCGCATTCTTCTACGGTTCTTCTCAGCTACTGGGCGCGAAGGAACTTTGGAAGACAGCGGCTCCCCCCAAGGTCAAGTTCTTCTTCTGGCTAGCCATCCACGGGGACGGCCGGGACGGCGGGGCGCCGGATGCGTCATGGCCTACAACCTTCGGGCGGACTGCGCGCTTTGCTCCCAGGAGATCGAGACTGCCGATCATCTATTCTCCGGGTGCGTGTTCACGAGGGAACTTTGGTTCCGCATTCTCCGATTGGCGGGATTGGAGCAACTCTGTTCGTTGCCCGACACCACCACCATCAACCGGTGGTTGGATTCTACGTCCACACTGCCCTCGGACTTTCGCCGAGGCTACAGCTCCCTCGTGCTCCTCGTCACATGGGAAGTTTGGAAGGAACGGAACAGGCGCACCTTCGACAACATCTCCTTCCAACCGGTAGCTCTTTTCTCCAAAATCATGTCGGAGGCGGACGAGTGGTGCGCGGCCGGATATAAGGTCCTGGCGCCTCTGCTCAACGCGGTTCACTAAGCAGCGCTTCAGCTTCTTCCTGTCGCACAATCGTTCTATAGCTTAGTATTAAACGGCGATATTTGTTTTAGTGTGCGCCCCAGTCGACCGATGGCATCTCGCCAAAGGAGTCGGGGTTTGTAAGAACTTCCTTTTATCCCTTAATGAAGTACGTGCATAATGACGCTTTCAAAAAAAAAAGGGACAGTCATGTGTAGGAAAAGGTTAAGAGTCGAAAGAGAGCCTCTAGTTCATCAGCAAAGCAAGAGGGGGTCATCCTGCTTACACTTCCTCAACGTATTTTTTCTATCTGATTTTGGGACAATACTAGATTTAATGTTGATAGCCACAATCTTTTCTACATTTCGATCTTGCAAAAACAGTGCAAAACAAAATTATAGGAATTTTCATAAGCTTTCCAATAATGTAAGTGTATCATCATAGGTTAAACATAATAAAAGTTATGGTCGAATTTGTGGATTGCTGTCGTTTTGTTGTTCGAAAAGTTTAGTAATCCTACGATCTCATTTTGGACATCATAAGTCTTTTATCTAGCTTTTGGTGATTTTTGAAACTTTTGGATAAATAATTTGTTTCTAGTAAAATGTGAATCTCTTTTGTTTTGCTATTGTCTGGGGAAAATCGATGGTGCTAACTGTATGGCACTTTATATGTTGTCTGTTTATTTATGCTTTGTATGAGTGTGCATTCTAAGGTTGTGGTTTATAAACAGGCAGCGCACCCTCGGATTGGAGATGTCGTACGTGTACATTGTTGTGAAACGTGTTGTCAGCGGTTAGAACCTTCCCCTCTCCGTCTCTCATGATCACGTAGTAGATGAAAGAAGTAGAACAAGTAGACACAAAGATAGGGAGACTATTCTTTATTCATCTGAATATTAGTAATTACAACATAGATCTCCCACGTATATATAGTCCTGCCAAGGCTTAAGAGTTTCGGTAAAGAGCCCACATACAAAGCGGACTAGGATTAGGATTTCTCCTTCTCCTTTCCTTCTAGGGCAGAGTCCGTGTGTGTTTTACAACATACATAAATAAACTATTTTTAAAGGCCACCTCAATGACAAATGAAGCCCTAATATGATTTGAAAAAAAGTCCATTTAAAATCATAAAATGGAAAAAAAAAATCTGATTTTGTTAGACTTCACATGAGTAAATATACACAACCAACATATAATATGGTATGCTTTAGTATAATGTTTGTCTATAGCTTCATGTCTATGCTTTTTCTGTAATTAATTGCAATAGTTTATAGCTACAGTGTCTATAGTCCTATTACGGTATTTTATCGTGGACTAATTATTATATGCTTAAATTGCAAGTAAAATATCCGTACTCATTGGATCATGTATAAGCGGGTTATAGATTTATTTAGGTTTGTGCTAGTTAAGTCTAAATAAATGTATAGATAAGTTATAGATGATCCCATGATTATGGATCTTTTACTAAAATTCTAGCATACAATAATTAGTTACCACAAAAATTTCATCACAATTGGACCATAGAAAATGTGCTATGAATTATTCGAATTAATTATAGAAAATCATAAATCTAAAGCTATAACAAAAAGATTATGCTAAAAGCATACCATATTATATATTCAATGTGTATACCTACTTATGTGGAGTTCAAGAAAATTGGATTTTTCATTTTATGATTTTTGTGCGGTTTAGTATTGCTTTTCAAAGATTCATTTGAAATAAAAAAAAAAAAACAAAGACAAAACCGTTTTCAAAAACCGCTTATAATCAAGTGAGGGAGGTAAATAAATGGTTTTAAAAGTTGAAGTAGATGTTTTGCTCGATTTTTAGAGTTTAGGGAGAAAAACAGGTTTTCTCAAATGTTGAGAGATAACGTGGACTTTTTTTCATATGATTTTTGGTCTAGGGCCTGTCTGGGGCCGCGACTGTGTTGGCTTTTACCGTGAAAAAAAGCCTGTTAAACCCATCAAATGCTTTACCTTTGACGCATGTTCGCTACCCGCCCACAATAGCGAATCGCAGGATTTAAACTGGACAACGAAAATCGTAGAAGAGTCACGTTACACTTATAAGGCCATGTTTGTTTCTGTGGCCACCAGTCGTGCGATATTCAAAATCGCGATGGAGATGATCGCCGATACCCTCGCTTCCTGAATAAGCGGTGTTTCATTTAAAAAAAGAGCTGTCGTCCGCATATGGTAGAGATGGGTGCCTCTATCGCGAGACCTTTGGCGGGATTCTTCGCTTTCTGTCGCCGCTGAAATCGCAGTCCCAAACAAGGCCTAAGGGCCCTAGCTTCCGTTTAAAAAGAGGCCCATGATGAAAAACAAAACAAAAACAAGCGGCGGCCCACGAAACGACTATTGCCCTCGAAGCGGAAAGGCCCTTGGAGCCCACAAATGGCATCATCAATAAACCCCCCTTCTCCCCTCCTTTCCATCCCGCCGAACCCTCCTCTTCACCTCAGGCCCCGCCGAAGCAGGTGGTGGCGGCGCTGCGACCATCTCCGCCGGGACTCATCCGGGCCACGACCCACGCCAAGGTATCTATTCCCGCCGGCCTCCGTTGCCTACGCAACCCTAGCCCCTCGCCGCCGACTCCCAAACCCCGCCACACTCGCCCTGCGCGCCGTCTCCGCCGCCTCCAGTCCCGGATGATTGCGCTTACTTGATACGATTGTTCTTGTCCAGCCTAACATATCATTCCCGTTGATTGGATGCAGGTGTTTCGAGTTGCATCCGTTGGACCTGTGGCTCCCGCCGAATCCCCCAATCCATCCCCGCCATGGCGTTCTGGGGTGAGCGTGCTGCCTGCCTTGATTGCCAGCCTTACTTTGTTTCATCTTTTATCTGCCTGGCATGTGATGAATTGTCCGATTGATGGATACAGGGGTTGAAGTGAGGCCTGGGAAGCCATACACCCACACCCACCAGGCTGACCACGGCCGCCTCCGCATTTGCCAGGTTGGTTTTTTCCCCTTGAAGTTTGTCATTTGTCCAATAAGTGGCGGAGCTTGCATGTAAATCTAACAGGGGCTCTACAATGAACTACAATTGATAGATTGAGTATTTCCAAAGGTTAATAGTTGATAGTGTGTACATCTAGTGGAGTTTGCAAGAACTGAGGGGTGCGGCGGCCCTTGTGGACTTCACTGAAGCACTGCCCCTATGTCCAATTAAAGTGTGCCTTTTGCCATCTGTTTGTTATTTCGTACTTCTATGCCCCATCTGTTATCCTGTCACCTGAGATACTTTGGTTTCGTTGACATGGGTATATGTTCTCTTTGATTTCTATCTATCATGTTTTGTAGCAGAGAAGGTCTTGAAATCAGGATGGTATATTCAGTCAGTGTAATTGCTTTTGATTGTCTTCTGACCAGAAATGTTTTCCAATGAGACTATTTGGTTACATGATGTGACCTTGATGACTTGACCTCACTACATTAAGATCAATAAAAAAAATATCATATTTACACTGCATTAAAAGAAGCTTGTTCGAACTAAACATGAAGATCAATATAAATTTAGATTGACACTGCATTAAATGGAGCTGAATGGGTGTTACATCATTTCATTTGGTTAGTACTCCCACCATTCCAAATTTTAAGTTGTTTTGAGTTTTTCGGTACATCCATAGATGCATAGCAAATTCTATGTCCCAAAAAAGTCAAAGAGACTTATAATTTGGAAGGGAGTACATGATACTGCAAATAACTATTTTTATCTTGCTGCTGGAATTGAATGTACTTGGGAGGGATCAAAGTTTAATGCAGTACCCTTAATTTTTGTTACAGGCTACACTGGGCAATTGTGATGCTGCTGCAAGGACCGTGCTGCAATGCAATGTTGGCAACAAGATCCCCATCAAACTTTGTAGTATAAATCCGAAATTGGCTGAGACATGCCATCTAGAGATTGAGTTTGAGGAGGTTGATGACGTTGTCTTCTCAGTAATTGGTCAAAGTTCGATTCATCTCTCTGGATACTATATCCGTGCAAGCAGCAGAGCTAATGTGGGAGATGATGAATCGTATCCTTATCAATAGTGTCATGTCTTTGTTTCAATTATGTAACTCTCAGACTGTGAAGTGATTCTTAACATGTAATTAGAGAATCTTTTTGGGGAAGATATCGGGCGCTCCGACACTGATGAGGAGCATGATGCCAGTGAGGACAGCTATGAATCTGACTTTATTGATGACCGTGAAGTTCCACTGTCTGAGAAGTCTGGGTCAGATTCTATAGATGACAGTGATTATGAGTGCACCCTTCGACGCCGCCACAAACAAAAAGGTAAAAAGGTTGACCCATGTAACAGGTTTTACTATTTGATATTTGTCTGGACCTGATCCTGCATATCTTCAACCCACATTGAACCAAAATATTGTACTGTTGGTGGACTATCCCACTTAGATAGCTAATGGCCTTGCTGTGAATTTAACATTGCTATTGCTGTTATGTTCTTACTGTTACCATTATACTTAGTTTCTTCATTTATGTGTTATTATCTATCTAAGCAGCTTTCTTAAAGGGACAATACTAGAGTCTCATATGATGGTGCACAAGCACCAGGGAGGAGAAAAAATCTGTATCAACTAGCTCATTTCAACCACATAATACAATATGTTTTAGATATTTACTAAATCCGTGCACAAGGATAGCTTATGCCTAGTTTCACCCCTTCTTGAATGTTTGTACATTCCATACGTTTAATGTACAAATATCTACTCATAGTTCCATCTTTTTGTTTTCTAACAAATTTCCAAATTTGTGTAATCAGCTGAAAAAACGACTCGTAAGGACGAAAGGCGGCGGCGCTTGAGGAAGCACCAAGTAGATAGTACGGATGACAATGATACTCCAGTCAAGAAACCTGTTGTCAAGCGTAGTGCTCCTAAATTAGTTCTTAGCAGTGATGATGACACTCCTGTCACGAAACCTGTTGTCAAGCGCAGTGTTCCTTCAATAGATATCGGCAGTGACGAAGATGATAATGTACCTATATCTGTTGCATTGGGTAAGAAAGACAATGCTAAGGTTGCTGAGGAAACTGACCTTCAAAATGGACAGGCAAATGACGTCACCAAAAAAAATATTATTGATGTCAAGAAAAGAAAACATTCTGCCATCAGTGAGGATCTTGCATTATCAATGTATGTCTTTTGGTTCCTACTTAGGCTTTTATTTATTTCTCATATCTAGCCCACTGATCTATAACTAATAACATCTCATGATCAGGGATACAACAGATGCTAATGCAACATCTGTTTCAAAAGAAGGTGCTGAAATAAAAAAGAAATCAAAGAAAAAGAAGAAAAATCAATCAGGGGAAAAGGATGAGAAGCAGTCCAATATAAGAACACTGGAAGATGGGTTGATGGTAGAAGATCTATCAATAGGAAACATTGATGCAAAAGTGGCTTCTGATGGCTGCAAGGTAGCCGCTTTTAGTTCATTCCAGAGAGTTCTGCTGGATATGCTTTTAAGTTACCAATTTCATATGAATTGGCTTGATAAAGTTCCGTCTATGATGACCTTTCTATCGTCAGTTTCACACAGATTTGTACTGACAATGTATTGCTAGCAGTTACTTGATCATGCATGGCCTTACGGTCTATACACTAAGTTTTCAGTTTCACAGGAAATGATGCCAACTATTATGCTTTTTTTTTTTGTGCAGGTCTACATAAAAATATGTTGGCATGTTGAAGAATGGGGAAATTGTTCAGTCTAATGTTAGCGAAAAGCCTTACAAGTTCAAGCTTGGTAATATATTTGCAAACACGCTGACTTTTATACATCTTGGAACTTCTTAATATAAATATTAAAGCTGTATCTTGTGCTGATTAAGGTGCTGGAAAAGTTATACGTGGATGGGATGTTGGTATTCGTGGTAACTATCTCGGAGCTTGATTTTTTTTTTTTCAAGGTCGTTTGAGTTAGGGATATAGATTATAATTTCATAATTTATTGTAGGTATGCGTGTTGGGGGAGAAAAGAAAGCTTACAGTCCCACCTTCAATGCTGTACGCATTCTGACATCTTGTTCTTTTTGTTGTATATGCACATCCCTCTAGAGAATTTCTGTATGAACACTTTGTTTATATTGATTATTGATGGTTTTGTTTTCTGCAGCTCTGGTGGTAAATCAATGGGAGAAGTACCTGAAAATTCTTCAGTCATATATGAAATCGAGTTAGTGAAAGTGAAATAGAGAAAAATGTCAGGCTTTTGCATTTGCCCAATGTCAACATCTGCAACAGCTACATGAATTTTGTTGATAGGCAGATGACTCATACTCATATTTTACTTCCTTCTGAAAGAATTTCTATACGGCATTCTTGCCGCAGCATGGGACATTTAGGAGTGGACTGCAGGGGATGCTTCTCTATGCATTGCCTTAAGCAGAAAATTTTGTCAGTCTAGCAAATGTTACTACTTGGTTTTGCACTGCCTAAAATTTTGTCAGTCTAGCAAATGTTAAGCAGAAAATTTTGTCAGTCTACATTGCTTTGTAAACTGCATATGATGGTGAAGCATATTATTGTGGTCTGGTAATTTGCCATAGTGGCTACTTCACGGTTCACTGCTTTGAATAATGTTTCTTGTTAATGATTGATTTAGTGGCGTAACAGTTTGATCAGGCTCTCTTAAACTTACGTGCCTTCTTAAATCTTAGAAGTCTTTGGTGTAGGCTATGTGATTCATGGTAATATAGTTGCAGCTGGCCTAGGTACCCAACCATCAACCAGCGACGATGCGCCTATTCCCACAGAGAATTGGTGACAAGGGGACTCCAGAGAATTGGTAACAAGAGACTATTGTCACTGTTCGGAGTTCAGTCCTTGCCACCCAGGAACTCGTAGGAAAGAAACCCGCAAGCAGTAGGTTTACCCTCAACACGTGGATAAGATCCGAAATTAAAGAGGCAGTAGGTTTACCCTGAACACGTGCAGCTTTATGTGTTTGTGTTTTGACTAAAAAAATAAAAAGTGAAAAATAGAGACTTTGGCTTTCAATTTTGTTTTAAAGAACGTCAGTTTCGTGACTTTTGCATCTGAAACATTTTTAATATTTTTTTTTTTCTGTAGTTCCTCCACCTTGTATGCCTGTAGGTTTTCTAATTGCCGTTCCGTTACCTGGTGACTGTTGAGCCCGGCACACTGTAGACCTTGTTCCATTGGTGTAATTAATTCAATTCACATGATTCTGGAGCAAAACAACACAGCCGGCTATCCCAAAGCCGAACCTCTCTCTCCCTCCATAAGATAGAGGCCTTATTTCCTGGCACTTATTCAGAAACAATATATGAGAAAGTCCATACCCCTAATATAAGCCCAAATAAGGAGGCATCATGCAGGACAGTGTGTCCGTCTGCCTCTTGAAATTGACAACTGTAGCTAGAAGCTCTACGAAGGAGCGCCAAGGTAAGACGCCAGCCGCAAAATGTCACAGAAGACGCCACCCGCAGTCACTTCCGCACCCGCGCCTGGACCACGCACGATCAGTGGCTGCTCCTTGTACCTCGAGGTGGTGAACGCGATGATGTTGTCGGAGCCGGAGAGCTGCGCGAACGGATGGTCCCTCTTGTACCTACGTAGCTCCACCTGTCCCTTCTTGTTCACAGTGTCCACCACTCCGACGTAACGCAAGACCTTCAGAAGGAAAAAGGGAAAGCTGAATCACCTCTGCTCAAGTAAATGTAGTATCTGATCAGTCACGACATGGGAAAGGGAGGTCTACTCACTTCGTCTGCAGCCTCAGCATCACTGCGTTGTCTGGACCAGTCCTCATCAAAGGATGGTAGCTTTTGCATGAAGTCATCTGCTGACGAGCATGACTGCGTGATAAAAAGAAATTAGGGCGAGTTAAATACAAGGCATTAATTAGTTGCTAAGAGGAGAACAATCTTACTGCAAGTGTTTCTGGCACAAGGCTCTTCACAGGAATATCAGAAAGGTCAAGCCTCAAACCAGATTCCCTTGCAAGGATAATGACCTGCTCCAATAGGGGAAAAAGCATGAGTCACTAATGAAGAACAAGAATAAAAAAAGTACATTAAATGTAAGTTTTGTTCTTTTTAAAAAAAAATCCTTACACACAGTCGAGGCTAGGATTTTTGTTACGTGGTCAATCAAAAAGTGTGAAGACGAGGGCATAATGATATTTTCTTCCTCATCTAGTATTGTAGTGTCCTGGAGACAAAAACTACAAATTTGACCCAGTGGCCTATGGCGAAATCAAACATAATAGTGTCCTATAGGCAAAGCCACTCTTCAGTGTCCAAAATACACTTTCCCCATTATCTTTGGTCATATCCTCAACATTTTAGTTTTATATGTTGTGTAAGGATTCTTGTTGATGCATATACAGAAATTGTCCCGCTCAAAGAAAAAAAATAAAAATAAATAAATAACCATCTACTTTGCTGATAAATTGAAATACAGTGCCTTGTGTAAGAAAGAATAAGTATGATATTCAATAACCGTTTGACAGAAAACAGGGTCTACCTTTCGAGCAACATCAGTTCCAGATAGATCATCTCTTGGATCAGGTTCAGTGTATCCTGCCTCTTTGGCTTCAGCAACAACATCACTAAACGCCCTTGTTCCTTCGAAATTGTTAAATATATAACTCAAAGTTCCACTGAAAAACAACTTTTTTGTATCAGCCATCAATAGAATGATACTGAATTTATGGAATAAAGAAGATCGTGGACTTCTATTCAAGAATTCCATACAAACATTTACTACGGTTCATTTGTGGTTTACCAAATTTGCAGAGTGGCACAGTAAAATTATCCTGTAGCCTGGTCGGAAGCATACACAAACCTGAAAATGCCCTCAATACGCAGTATCTTATCACCCGTCTCCAGAAGACCTCGCAGAGTGCTAATGATTGGGAGGCCAGCACCAACAGTTGCTTCATAAAAGTAATGCGTGTATGAGGCACGCTGCAGAGTCCGTAATTTCAGGTACTGTATCCAAGAAAAAAAGAAACATTTATTTAACAAGCAGAAAATAATGAGGTACTGTATCAATAAACACTGCAGCAGAAAATATGCATTATGTATGGAATGTGCTTAAAATTTGACACCTTTGTGTAACAAGCAAATAGGTCCCAGTTAAAGTGATTATGTCTTAAGATTCACAAACCACAGAAGTTTAATGTCTTCCAAGATTCAAAAAATAACGAGGTTTATGCCTTTAAGATTCTGGATTAGCCATGAACAGTTGATCAGTCATTGATACAGTTAATGGGCACTGACAGTCAATTAAAATACAGCCAGTGATCATTAAAAATAATTCACACGGGAAGTATAAAAAAAGTTTCACCAGAAAAATAATTACCCGATCAAGTGGCCCAGAATTTGCTTTCTTATTCAGCGTGATGACATGAATACCCTTCTTTAACCAATCGTAATAATGGGATGCCACATTTGTATCCGCTGTGCAGTCCACCAAAACTTTGTTCGGGAATACATGATTATCAGATAAATGATGAACAAAACTATCAATATCAGCTGGTTCTGCTTCCTTTTGTAGAAGCTGTTTCCACTGGGTTAAGTCTATGCCACTACAGAAAAAAAAAAAGGAAAGTTTGTGAAATATGAACAAAAACATAATTATAGTAGCAAAGCCCAAAAGAGCAATGTAAAGCTTTAGGTCAGGCAAAAAAAATCAGTAAAACAAATAAATAATAAATATCCACTGCTGTTTGAATGACATGCAAAATTTCTTAATTTTTAACAAAATTATAAGCTGATTCCTTCCTTCCTATAATGTGCCTGATAATACAAAAATTATTTGCAGCAAGTCAGCACGATCACAGAAGAGGAAACAAGGATTCAATTACATACGTGTCGCTCAAAAGCATTCTACTTGAGCCAATTATTCCAATGACACGCAGATCAATGTTCATATTTTCCTTGAGAACAGCAGCCTGTGTAAAGGGCCTAAATCAATACAACTGCAAATTTCTGAATTAAATGAACTCTGAAAGTCCTTCAAAGAAATGACTGGATGCTGTTTATGAAATTACAAGGCTGAAGATACCTGATCCTTTAGCTGGTTAAGGAGCGTTCCACCAATTAAACCAGGTCCAATGATCCCAACAGCAAGTGTGGTTTGGGAGAGGAAGAACCTTGAGTGAGCAGCTCTCAGAGCCCTTACACAATCTTCTTGCTTCAATACAACAGTAATATTGTATTCACTGCAACCTTGAGCTATTGCTCGAACATTTATGTTTGCCTGAATCCGTTATAATAGGTTAATAAGTCCTAGCATCAATGGAACTCCCATTTCACCAAAACCAAGAATACAAATACCTTCGCTAATGCATCAAAAAGGATTGCACTGACTCCAGGAGTGCTAGCCATCCTCAGACCAACAGCAGCAAGAATGCTGCAACCATTAATAACTTCAACCTGAAATGAATTGTTTGCATAAAAAAAATAGAAGTGATCCAATGCATACAACAAAGACTTTGCTATACATTCACATCATCAAAAAACTCATTAAGCTACTTCCATTGCTAATAACATCACAAATCTGTAAACTGCAAAAGGGAAAGGAAAATGCAGGAACAAAGTACATTTGAGAGGTGTTCTATTATCTTTCATTTTGTTGCTGACTTTTTTTTGGGGGTGGTGTTTAATCTGAAGTCATGGCACCAACGAAGAATGGAATGAAATTTATCTTCAATTTATTCTTTCTTGTGACCGTGATATTGAGCTAGCATCTTATTGTTCACTTGCATATATATGAAATTTACCACCCGACATTCCTCACTACTGCGTTCCAATTCTCAATCAAGCCTTTTGCTCCACTCTCTCATTTCGAATGATGTAAAAGGCCTTGTTTGGCACAGCTTATTCCTCAGTTTCTCCACAAATTATGCAGCAGCTTATTAATAAGCAGAATATGCGTTTGACCAGCTTTTCCAGTTGCAGATTATGCACATAACAGGCTTGTCAAACAGGATCAAAGTCATGTTTGCTGATTCGAGTATTTAAAATAATCGTTGTAGAAGATAATAATTACCTTAGATAACCTCCCTGCTGTCAATGCTTCACGAAACCTAACATGTAACGCAGCAGAAACCACAGCAACTTCCTTTTCTGGAACAGCAAAGCATACTGAATGTTCACTGCTAGCCTGCATGATATTTGCAGTGAGGAAGAACCAAGATGAATCATATGTACATAGCAAAGATAAATGGACATTATCTACCTGAGATATCATGATAACATTAGCTCCAACATCTTTAACAGCACTAAATATAGCACTTGATGTACCTGGAACACCAGCCATTCCAGTTCTGCAGTGAAGAATTGTAGAACATTAGGTAATACAAGAAATACCTTTTAAGACTTAAGAGTCACATAGTCAATAGTTAAGCCATCTTGTGTGTAGTTAGTTAACATCGCTACATCAGCCAAAAGCAGCCTCTAGCGTAGATGTCTCTAGTGGACAAAGCAACCAATTTCTATCAAAAGCTACGTACAGAAGATCATGGAAGTTGTATAGAAGTTGTAGGCTTAAAATAATAAATTACGATAGCTTACCCTTCAACATTAACAAGTGCTAAATTATCGATAGTAGCAAATGATTTGACACATCGCGTCTAAATCACCATTTTCATTGGCAGGCTGATTGCAAATCATGGTTCGAGGGCAGAGATATTGAACATGATCCTAATAACTATGGGAATGTTGTCTTTCATCACAGGTATAATGGTGCGTGGATGCAAAACATTTGCCCCAAAATATGACTGCATACAATAAGTAAATCAATGAGACTTAATGTGGTAGTGATATAATAGCTTGGAATGCAAAGAAAGAATGATCATAGAGCATAATTGCATGAAACATGTTGTGCCCCATTGCTCAAATGTAGTTAAATGAAGAATGACTTGTACATGAACAACAGTCCCAAGAATACAGAAAATACCATTTCCCAGGCCTCCTGGTAAGACAAAGTGCTTAAGATCACAGCCTCACTAACTGCATTAATCAGATGCTTATCAATCAGATAAATTATTAACTCACAGATACAAGAGAAGGACATTGCCCTGTTTTAATAAATAACTAGACAAAGCCAACATGTTTGCTTTCCAATATCCATAATGTGGTCATAATGATTTTCTGGATAATTGATTAACAAATAATTACTGTTGCAAGTTGTTAAGTACATAAATCACACTATCACAGGATTTTAGTTAAGCAATGTCAACCATATTATGGAAATAAAAACAGTATTATTGTGATTCTGACCCTTCACTGAACTGTTTGACATATGGATAAACAAGAATTAAAGGGATGTGAGTAGGCACCCTAATCCATGCGACACTTTCAAGTTTTAACTCTTTGATCTGATCTATCGAAATCTCATCCAACAGATGTTAGCACCCAAACATGATTTTGCACTATATGCATCCCCTAAATCCATTATGTGTATGCCAATGCCAACATCAGCAGTTTAAAGTGGACCAGGAACAGTCAAAAAGCAAATTATGACTCCCTTAGGACAAACCTTTTCTAGGATCAGCGCTAAATACCCCGTCAACATCAGTCCAAATAGTGACCTGGCGTGCCCTGACAAGAGAACCAATTATGGCTGCTGAGAAATCACTTCCATCCCTTTTTTAGAGTTGTAGGAATGTTCTCAGCTGTACTTGCAATAAACCCTGTAGCAACTATTATCTCAGCTGGTTGTCGAAAAAACCATTTCTGAAGTCGCTTATCAGATTCCAAATAATCAGGGTCTACTTGATTAGAACCACTGGGTTTTACAACTAGAACTTCTCTTGTATCCATCCAACTGCAGGGTGCCCCGGACTGCATGGTTTAAATACTGCAGTGTAGGTCAGTTTGTAAAAAAAGGTAAACACTGAATTGAAATACCAGAATCCTGTAACTGTAACAAAGTAATGGCTGTTTCATTAAATGAGTGGCAGAGCTCCTGCCTTTTATTTCAAAAAAAGAAAAGAATGGCTGTTTCAAAAAAAAAAAACAAAGGAATGCAAGTCCAACTCGTAATTGTAAATGTTTCTCAAAGACACACATATCTAATGGGTAGCATTTACTATAATAAATACTCCTTCAATTCCAAAATGTAAGGTGTTTCAGTTTTGTCCAAAGTCAATCTTCTCACACTTTGACCAAGTTTATAACAAAATGCATCAACATCCACAACTATATGGCACTTGGATTAAATTCCTATCCAACTATATTTAAAATTCTCAATTATGGTACTTGGAGAAAGCAGGAGAGATGAATTCACATGGTTACAAATTCCTATCAATAGATTCAGTGATGATCAATTTGCTATTTGCATCAATCAGAGTATCCAACTATATCAGCACATGGTTACAAATGTTGCTGACATGTCAATTCTACGATATTGGAATGGATAAGCTCGCTGCAGCCTTAGTAAGTTGTTCAAATTGTAGATAACTATAAAGTTGTCTGTTTTTCCCATGTGTACCTTTTGTATTGCATACGACAGCATCTGCGCAGAACCACAACTCTCCATGCCCAACAACAAAGTCAGAGAAAGTTTCTGTCGCATGCCCAGCTGCAAACATATATAAATATAATATTAAATACAGATATTATAAATCACTTTTTTTTTTTCTCGAACACGCAGAACTGCATAACATTATATCAAGAAGGTATTATAAATCACATACGTTACATATTTCAAGTTACCACTAATTTTGGGCATATTGGTGCCCCTGCCTAACCTTACCTAGCAAGGATAGTAATAGTCAAGAATACATGATTGCAGAAATCCCAAAACACATATAAAGCCTCCATAAGAGGCAAATTCTAACAAGAAGATGGTCCTAAGTTTTGATGTAAGTCAAAGCATGATCAACCCAGCATCTAGCAGACTGCAGAAATCATGAAGTCAAGTTTACCAGAATCCATGATTGCAAAATAACAAACAAATAAGAATTCAACAAGCTGAGAATACACTTTCAGACCTGAGATACAAGATTTGTTACTCAAGAATAGAAGAACATGAGATGTGGAGAAATTAGCAGCTCAAACCTATATAAATAGCACAGAGCATGGCTCGCAAGTTGCTGACGTCTGAGTGCAACTGAGACAAGAATCTTGCAAGATCTTCTCCATCAAGGAGATCCTTTGCTGCAGCCTTGTGCTTCTCAAAAACTTCGTCCAATGCTATTGTATATGAATCATCCCTTGACTGAGCCTTCTGTACAAGGTTGTACATCATGTCGGTTACTTTGGACATTGCTGAAACAACTATCAGCTTCCTCTCAGAAGAATCACCAAGAACTATATCTGCGACGCTCTGGATTCTTTGAGGTGTTCCCATGCAGGTTCCACCAAACTTGTGCACAGACCACATATCACCTTTTGGAAGATAAGTATTGACTTCATCTTGTTCAACTGAAATAGCTGCTGCAAGCAAAAGGCGCATTATGTAAACAAAAGTGACAAATCTTTTATAGTAAAAAAGTTCAGGGTGAAAAAAGGATAGAATTTTCAGGGTGAAACAAGGTTAGCATCATTCTGCTAAGAATAAGATATTCAGATATTGAATGATGGAAAGTAGAACTACCAGCAGCTCGTCTGAGCAAATTTGTTGAGCGATGTCTGTGCAAACTTCCTTGAGACTGACTTATCCTGAATTGAGCAAGAGAGAAAAAGAGGAATATTAAAGTTTTCTTTTTGCAAAGCAATGCAAAGTATAAGTGGTAAAGAATGACATGACCCAGTAGAACACAATGAATAATTTATTATGAACAAGCACAAAACACTACCTAAGGGAGCCTCCCAGATACTGGTCTTGACTTGATTCGTACTTCCAACATCGTAAAACTACTTCCCTGTAAATCAGCATAACATGGAAATAATAATGCATAAATTGATTGAAAGGATGGCAGATGATACTCGGATATGATGCATTTTGTTTTAAAGTAATGTGATATTAGATGGGGAAAAGAAAACTCCTGTAAATCTTTTCAAGTTAAAAGAGTAACAAAAGAGTGCAGACTGTCAAATGACTCCAATCCAACAACGTATAACCTGAAACCAGTATATGATGCAGGTTTGTGCATCCATGTTCTCCATTTATGTGAAAGGTGAACAGTACCGACAGATAATTCTAAATACATAGCTCATGGTTCCAACAAAAGGAGAACATATCCATCAGATTCCCATCATTGGAAGCGGCATAAAAACCATCCGCACCCCCAAGGAAGACCAAACCAACTGCAGCCAGGACTCTCTCACTAGTATTCGCCGCCAACCGCCTGATACCTTCGCCTCCTCCGGCGCTTGAAGGCCCCCGCGCGATCAAAAGCAAGCCCGCTACCACGACGGCGAAAACCCACTACGCCAACTTGCAATGCGATTCGTGAGCTCTCGAGCGGAAGCCCACTCCTACAACGGGCGGCCGTACTAGCCTCACTGAGACAACCTCAGAGGAGGCGGGAAATGTGGGGAGATGGCATGTCCTTACCTGGTAGAGGACGACGCGTGCGGCCGCCGCCGAGCTGCGGCCGCGGCTGGAGGAAGCGGGGTTGATACGGCTAGGCCCTGCATCTCGCTGGCGGCGAGGGCGAGAGAGGGAGAGGGCGAGGAACGCAACGAAATGCAGGACGGACGCGCAAGTTCGCAGCAGAAAGGGAATGCTAGACGCCAAAAACCATCTTTAACCCCCACACACAGGTACGTGGGGCCTGCTGCGGCGGTGCGCCCCGGCTTTTGACGTCGTCGATTGGCAAATTTGGCTTTGGCCACTTTTTAGGGATTGTTTTGTTTTTATTTTTAGCACATTTCCTATCCGTCGGTCGAACGATTTCTGTCTCTCGTTTCTTGCGACACGCGTCGTTCTGTCATGCAGCGTAGGGTCGGGACTGTGTTGTCTTGGGTCTGTCGTTCATATTGGGTCCGGCAGTGGAGGCTGCACCCGCTAACACCGCACTCGTCCGGCGCCATCCTACTCGAGCGCTCCACGACCGCTCCTCTCCCCTTCCTTCTCCCACTCCCCGGTTACCCAGTGTGGATCTGCTTTCGCTCCTCCGTCTCCCGGCTCCCGGCCCCAGTGGCGACCTCCCACCGCACATTGAGCACCGGGCCGTGGGGCTGGCGCATCCCCCCTTCCTCTTTCCTTCAAAGATCACGAGGCGGAGGAGCGCGCACGAGTGGCCGCGGTAGTGGAGCAGCAGGCGGGCGAGCCGGCGTGGAGTAAAGGCGCGCGCATTCGTCCCCAAGGCCCGGCGATTTCCTCTGTCCCTCTCTGTGCTCCTACGTCCGGCTTGCCGGGAGTGCCTCCGCGTCGATTTGGAGCCTCGGTCTTCGCCGCCATTGGTCGTAGCTTTGTTCGTTGCTCCCCTCTCCCGATTTGGGATCTTTTGTTTGGGATTTCTAGATCTAGGGAGCGATGGGGTCGGCGGGTCCGGGACATGCAAAGACGCAAGCAAGTGGATTCATCTTGACCACTATCTCGTCGGCGGATTTGTTTGTGTGGTGGTTGATTTGGCGAGGCGAGGCATGCACGTTGAGCCGCGGCGGTGGAATAGCGAGAGTGATTGATTGCAAAGATGGGCCGTGGCATCCCTGTGTCTTCTCTCACCCTCCATTTCTCTCGATCTCTTGATCCGGGCCGGTGGTCCTTGATGATTCGGGCTATGGAGACATTGGGGAAGGGAAACAAAAGTGGGGACGAGGGCTTGGTGGTAGTGGTGGATGTGGTGTTCCTTGATGCCATCCTCTATTATGTGTTGACATGCATGCATGGTTTGTAGGTTGTAGCTCGACCGTTGAATTTTATTTGTGTGGATGAGGCCGAGCGAATTTTATTTGTGTGGATGAGGCCGAGCCGCCAGGGCATTTTTTTTCGCTACCATATTCTAGTTTTTTGTTCTATTTTTGGCTCTTTTCGGTGGATCTCATGTCTACTTGTTGTGGAGTGTAGGAACTCCCTCGTGGCGCATGTTGTTGCATATTGTTTCTTGAAATGTCTCAAGCCATTTTGTGCAAGCGCCATGAGAATAATCGTAGTTTTCTAAATATATATGCCCCGATGTGGTGGTAATTCGATTGCTATGATTGTTCTTGGTATGTTTGGAATTATGGATCTTCTTTGTGTCTTAGTTTTTTTCCTCAAAAGGGAATTAGGAGAGTCGGACTTTTTCGGACTTTTTGTACAGTGTCAACACTATCTCGCATTGTATCGATATATTCGTAATTTTCGTTAATTGTGTATAAGATCGGAGTTATTCTATATTGATTCGAGTTTTCGAATTTGTTGTGCGTGAGCAATACAAGTGCTAGACTGCAGGAATTAGCTAAAATTATATTGTCTCTTTTGGGATCCAAATAGACTCAATTGAGTTCGGTTTGAACAAAGCGTCACCGATCATTAAATCCATCACGCATCATGTGCTAGCCGCTTGTCTTTTGTTAAACATCCCGGATGTTGCCTTAGTTTTTTTATGTCCGATCTTTGATCCTATAACTCACGAACAAGTTCATACTTTCATAGCTCGAGTTTGACATTTTATTGTATCCTAAACAGGTTGTTCTATCCTAGTTATGGTACATAATTGTAATGAAATTCCAACTTCAAAGCACTATGTCTATGCTCAAATGAGTAGCAAATTAAATGGACGGTTACTTGCTTGCTACATAAATATATGACCTTAAATTAGCTAATCTATTAGTAGAGTTTTAGTCATATCATTGAATTGATGTTAGCTTTTGTCCCAAAAAGTATTTCTCTGTCGTGGCATGTCCTATCTTGAAAAGATCGAGATTTCCTAATTTTCACTTTTCTTGATAGTTTACTAGTTACCGGTGCTCCAACTCTTCTCTTTTTTGTTGATTATCCAAACTTTGTTTGCTTGGTTATATTTGATTCATATCATGTTATTTATGGGCACGAGAATAGTTATACATTATAGGAAGACGTGGTCTTTCTAGATTAATTTGTGTGGAAAGCTTAAAGTTGCAATGCATTGTTTTAAAACACTAGGGTTACAAGTTAATATGGAAACATATTGTTTATAGTTTTTCTTGTTCACCATCGGAGAGCATGTTTTGGCCATTGAAGTTTTGTTCGAAGGCACTCCTTTGCCATATTACACCATATACGTATGGTGTTCTCGCTTTTTGTTGCTCATTTTGTTGGTGGAGAAGTAAAGGGTCACTTTTGTTGAAAATAAGAATCTTGTGATGACATTGTTTTTTGTTGGAACAAAGTAAAAACTTGTCAAATCTGCTAGGAGGGAAGATCTCACCGGATATAGGGCAGCTCAAGAGCCTACCGTTCGTGTAAGTGGATGACTCGGAGAACAAGTACAATTTATTGCATTCGCATGAGACTTTTTGTGACTATACCTGCATCTCGTTTTTAATGCTACTTGATCTCATCTATTTTGACCACTCGTGTGGTCGTGCCATGACGTGACACATGCCCCGCCTAAGTACTTGAATCGGGGTTTAAAGTATATTCCAGTTTGTTTTGCATCTTGTTAGTGTCGGGCCATCATTTTCTATCCGTAAAGTATCCAAATTATTTTTAGTTGTTTGTTGTCCTAAATTTGGTCGCTCACGGGTTTGGATCATACTGGTTAAGTGGTTAGCATCTATTTATAATTGCACATTTGTATTACTATAATTATGGTATTTAACATGTGCAATATCAATTCTTGTCACCAATAATTAACTCAAGAAACTACATGGCAAAAAGGAATGTTTAGTTACACAAGACTTGCATTTAAACTATGGCTACAAAAATCAACTCCATTTTGTAATTATGCTTCCATAGAAAAACATCATAGCTTTATTTTTTGTGCGTGGGACTATTCACATGCATTTGTGAGCTCCTTCTTTATTAGTGGTGACTTCTTGTTATTCCAACCATGCTTTTACTTGTCATTTTTGGGAGTTCTTTGTGTGTCGTTATGCCATTATCTATACTAGAAACATTTTTTTGGGAGTCCTGTTCCAAGTGGTATTTTCTTTGTAGTTAGATCAATGCTTCTTTAAGTAATGTACATATTTGTTTATCGGGTTCGGATGGTGCATTTATGCTTTATTCCATAGTTGTTATGTTTCTCGCTTGCACAATTATAGGATTAACCTACTAGTTCATATCTTGATAAATGCCAAACTTGTTTGCATATGGAGAAAAAAAAACCACTAGGTGGCTTGCATTGATAACCTCAAATTGTTGCTCTTAATTTAGATCAGCCTCGATCGCCTCGCGCCGCTAGGTTTAAACATCTATTATGCTTGTTGTATGTAGTTAGAATCAGCTATAAATAGAAAGGATAGTTTGCCACATTCGGACTTTATAGCTCTTGCTTGCATCGATTGGAGTGTGTGTGGGCTGTTCTCATCCCCTTGGTTGCAACATTCATAAATGCTTGTGAAATAAGTAAAAATTGCATTATCGGGGAAATACTAGTTGCACTATTTTAAATGTGTAATTTGTTTTTGGAATTTTGTAATTAGGTTTCCTGTAATTTCGATTTGAAGTCTGCTACTATTGTTGCATTGTTTTGGTTGATCTCCCTCTCTTTACCCATGTGTTAAACTAATATCATATTTTCTCGATACACGTAGCAAAGATCGGGCACCTTCTCCATACCTTCAAAGCACCACAACCCGGTGGAGGAGCGGTGCATGCCAGCAGCGGCGGCATTGGAGGCGGCGGGCAAGCGCCCTCCCGCGCTGGCTCACCGGGCGGTCGTCCCACATTTCGGTATCCTCATCCTCTAGTGCATGATTCCCCCTGTTGTTCCTCTCTATATCTATGTTCCTCATCCATTTGCATGATATATCGATCTCCTTTTCTATGTGGTGTGGATTTTCTCGATTGGTAAAATCGAAGAGGCCATAGGGTTATAGATTGGTGGTGATTTTGTTTTGATGTTGGGATGAGCGAAGCGGCGTTGGCTGACCAAAGCCCCCACCTCTTTGTCCATACGCGGCGCCGTCTTCTCCCTTGTCTATTGTTTGTTGTGTAGATCCGTCGAGTTCATGGGAGAATGGAGTGTGCTTGCTTTGTCCTCATCCGATGGGCTTCGTCATTGATTTTCCTTGTATGTCTCAATTATTTGGGGATTTTGTTGGGCGTCTTCGTTAGGTGGGGATTTATCTTGTGTGATGGGGATTCGATAGAATGGGGGAATGGTGAGTGCCTCTCAGAGCAAACATGTAGGCGAGAGCACGGGGTGATCTATAGCGGCGTGATCTGCGAGAGCGTTCGAGGGGACAAGCTGTGTGTGTACTTGGTACGTCCACGCGGCCTCGGGTCCAACTCATGGATGTCATCGCTTCTTAACAGACCTCGTAGGCGACTAACGACCAAAGATAGCTCGCGCTTAGAGCTATAGCGATTATTTCGGTAGGGATTTTTGGCAATTTTTGTAGGTCTCATGTCCCTTTGTCTTTGGGGTGTAGGAACTCCTCCGTCCTCCATGTGTTTGTGATTTCGGAAAAAAGAGCTACGCCGATTCTAGCTTTCATTGAGAATGGAGACACGTTTTGTCGATGTCTTGTACATTGGGTTCAAATGCTTGGAGGGATGGTGCTTGGCTAGATTAGTTGGAGGGGGTGTGGTGGTTAGGATATACGTAAGAATCCGTATATGAACTTAGCGCCGGAGGCATATTAGCGAATGTAAGCCATTCGCTTTAAGGCCGAGTGGGCCGCTAGGCCCTCGAGGACGTGGAGCAAAGACATCGCAGGGTTGTAAGTGCAATCAAGCTCTAAGTGGGTTTTGGCGTTGATGACCACCGAATTAGGGGACTAATGAGATTTACTGAAGATGACATGCGAGTGAAATAAAATGTGGAGTTGATGTACGTGTCCAAAGGCATCCAATGAGCTAGATGATGGTGTTTTCCGGATCAAGGCATTTAAATTATTTCATATTTTGAATCTTGAGTTTAGGAAATGCCGTACTATCAAGAGGGATCCTAGGATTCTCGCAATTGTGGACCAAGTGCTCTAAACTTCAAATCGGACACAAAACACAACTCAAGCCTGGATCACCAAAGAAATCTTCAAGTTTCACCCTTTTTGTCGCCGTCGGTTTGTGCGGTAGTGCCGCTCATTGGTGCGGCAATCACTATGTAAAAAAAGGCTTCTACAATCGCGCGTTGAGGGCTTTCTATCGCCAAGGCGCTGCGTCGCCCATTAGGTCTCTAAATGTCCGACTTTTCTGAGACCTATCCAGAAGCGGCGGCCGCAACAGCTTTAATACGCACGGGATTTCGTGCATCTCAAACTTCCGTGCGTAGTGAGCCCTTTGTTACACACACGCCGTGGAACGCGTCGTGTCTGGGGGTTTTGCTCGACGCGTGGTCTATAGTATCTCTGAGACATAATTGTCTAAGATGCGACCGCACCTCCGGAAACCTCACGCACCCACGGCATCGATGTCGAATCGACCGTACCGCGCGGATGCATCCGCCCAGCGTGGGGTTGGCCAAGCCCAATAACTTAAGGTTGTCCGGGACTCCAACGGTTCTTATGCACACCCACTCGTGGAAAGGCCCAATCGCCCCCAAAAAGACTAGTCGATAGGGGAAAGGGTGGCTCTCCCTTTTAAGGTGGCTTCCTCCTCCCAAGTTTAGCGAGGTGGGATTATCGAGGCTCACACGGCCGCCGCCCGACTACAACCGGGCCACCCGGCCCATTTAGTGTTGCGTCTTTGCCAACGGGTAATAGTGGAGGATGTCCTCATCATTCTCACCCCCTTAAACAAGGGCCCGGCTTTGATACCAAATGATGCATCCGCCCAGCGTGGGGTTGGCCAAGCCCAATAACTTAAGGTTGTCGGACTCCAACGGTTCTTATGCACACCCACTCGGGGAAAGGCCCAATCGCCCAAAAAAAAGACTAGTCCGATAGGGGAAGGGTGGCTCTCCCTTTTAAGGTGGCTTCCTCCTCCCAAGTTTAGCGAGGTGGGATTATCGAGGCTCACACACGGCCGCCCGACTACAACTAGGCCACTCGCCCATTTAGTGTTGCGTCTTTGCCAGCGGGTAATAGTGGAGGATGTCCTCATCACCGCGCCCAAAAGTAGTGACGCCGTGGTAGCAAAGATACGACCGTAGAAGCTTCGACTACACGAGGACACATTTTACAAAACTGCGTCAGAACAATGACGCCCAGATACGACGCGCGCGGCGCACACCACGCCGCCAGAATCGTACACGCACGTGACGCCGCAAGTGAACCGTGCTCAAAAAGCATTAGTAATATATGCATTCGCGGCGGACGATAACCGATCAGAATGTCTGGGGCGGTTACGCATATACGCCAAACCCGTGTCTATGGTTTTTACGCTTCATTTCTGAGGGGCGCGTAGATTGCCTACTGTCTGTAGTTCCTTAACCCTTTTTACAGACGTTTCATTTTGTCCGCCACGCCTCAGAGGTTTCGCTTAATTTACGTGACGTGGTTTTTTTTCGACCAGAATCGCTCCGCATTTTTTGACGCTTGTAGCGGATGCTCGATCGTAGCTACCCGGGAAATTATAGATGCGTGTCCCTTTTCGCGGTTCACGCCGAGGTTTCTATTTCGCACGCTGCGTTTACCCGTGCTCGACGTAAACCGACGAGACTACTGATGACGGTGGTTCACAGACGCATCTAAACACCGTCGTTAATAATTTAGATATTACGTGACGGATTCACGCGATTTAAACTATTCCAAACCCACGTACGCTTGTTAGCCGCGGTGGTCTCAGACTTATTCGGGTTATTACAAACAAAAAGTTAAGATGGGTCCAGATTTGTGTCGAGACTAGAGACGCCTCTAGAAAACCGGTGACGCTCAGATACGATGACGCCGCAGACGCCGCTTAGAACCGCCTGGGCAGGACCAAAGCATTGGTATTATTAATACATTATATAATACATATACAGTGTCCGATCACAAACAAATGACAGACGCCGCAAAGATGGAAAATTCATGTGTATCTCTTAAAATTCATGTGTATCTCCGAAAATTCATGTGTATCTCTCGAATGTTCTTCACACGCACATACCCGGTTGTTCAGGGGGCACGCCACATAGATTGTTCACAACACAAATAACACAGTTCAAATGCATGTATCCACCGATCGTCATGCGGCAAGGGAAGGGAAATGTATGAACTCACGGTTCACTAAATGAATACTCGCCTTCGGTGGCTGATGATCTCTTCCATAACAAACTTGGCGATCTCCTCTCTAATATCCTCCAAATTAATCGAATTTCCGGACAAATCGAAATCCTAATACAAAGAAAGGTAGGCATAAGTGTTCGATTTGTACACATGGTCTTTATTGCCAAACAAAGGTAGGCACATGATGGAGCTGCACTTCGAAGTTACCTCGTGACGGTCCGGATGAACTTGTTTCATCGCAGCCCGGAGAAGTGGTGGGCGTGTAGAACCCACATGTCTTTTCATCGGTTTGCGGATCGGCAATCGCAAACATATAAAACACAGTGGTTATTCATCGAATGGAAACACGCACGAGTGCGTAACTCCAAGTGAAGCACTACTATCTTTGTACATTCTTGTTTGGACCTCCATGCTTCTTGCCCGAAACATGCTTGTTTGGACCTTGCCGCCCCGTTGTTGAGCCACGCTTGATTCTCGCAGCTACACTCGAGAGGCACTCGACATTCTTGTCATGCGAGCCACTCCCCGCATTCTCGGCCCTGCGGCTGCGAGGCACTCCCGGTCATCCTTGCCTTGAGAGCCGGTTTTCACATCGTTAGCCGATGCACTCGCAAGGCACTCGACCGTCATTGGCATGCGAGCGAAGTCGCCGCATTCCCATCCATTGCAGCCCGAGAGGGACTCTAATCATTGTCTGTCATTCCCATTTAAGGCTGCGTGTCATACGGTCCTTTAGATTGACTTTCATTGAGGCGCGTACAGTAGGCAGAGGGAGGTTTTGGGCGTAAAAGAAGAGAGCTTTAGGAATGCTATAGTAAGACGGGCTCTCGCCTCCACTGGATCATCTTACACATAGCTCGCCCAAGAGTTTTAATCTCGCCCGTCGGGCGGATCCAAAGAGTGTAGCCTCAAAACCGGGAGTTACATGATCAATAAAACAATAGAATGTCCTTCCCGTATTGGTTGACCTTTAAGATGTAGTTGATTCGGGTATACCATTCCCCTTGCTACCTCAACCGGATAACCCGAGTCTTCACCGCAAGGGTACATGGTGCCGACGTGGAAATTATCTCAATCGGCAAAGATCCGCCGAATCGGCTTCTTGCACGCTTGCCGCTTCTTCACACCACCTACACGGCTAGGGGTGTTGGCGTGCAAAGATGAACCATGTCCTCCCGATTCCAACGCCGCCACCTTAGCCGTGAGATCATCTAGTTGAGGTCCAAACTCTTCTCTATATGCTTCGCCAACGCATGGAGACTTCCTCTTTCTCGTACATGTCGGGCAAGCCAGCCGGCCAAAACTTCCAACCGACCATACTAGACATACCACGCACACGCATGCGCTGCAGGGGTGCCCAGGACCTCTGTGGAGCATATCTCTTTCCCTTAGACCGGTGCCCTCGAAGAAGCAAGGGCGGTCTTCTCTAAAACCTTCTCGGATAAAGACCGAGACTCTTCACCCGACCAAACAATTGCAGCCTTATTGCGACACGGCCCGGATCGCACGTGCACGCAAAAAATGCCGAGCGGTTCACCGGAAATTCATGCCAAGGATTCTTGATGCTATTGTGGAGTAAGTAAGTGTCCTCCTTCTCCCACACTTCGAACTTTGCCTCATAACCTCCTCGTACCCGGGTAGTGGTCATGCTTGTTCTTCTCCCTAAGCCGCTTGTATCTCTCACTTGTTGCCGGTGCCTCTTCTTTGCTCTTCGCTTCAACAAAAGGCGCCCAATCGTCCTTGGTGATGTATGGGTGCTTCACCGTGGCATCCAACCCCTTCATGACGTAATTCGCGACTAGATCGCTTTTGAAGGTCCTAAAACTTTTGCCTACCGACCGCCCTGACTTCTTATATGCTATCGCCTTAAGTTGCCTACAAACTCCAATGAATTCTCGACACGTTCTCAAATAACAATTCCTTTATTGCAGCGCTTTTAAGGAAGAGATCGAATATGTGAGCAAGGGGACCTTTTGTCTAGCAATCGACCAAAGAAGTCTCTTCATTCTTAGCATGGCCACCTTCTTAGTGGGAAACCCGTTCGGCTTGAGCGCCATGACAACTATCTTGCCTTCTGGCCACATGGAGTGTGTCCTGACCCTCCGCCAAGAAGACGGAAAGCCAAATGGCTGCCCCTCTCCAAAAAAAAATCCCGAACGCCCCCCTGTGGTACCATCATCTCTCTCTTGCCCCCCCGTGGGTACCATCATCTATCTCTTGCTCGTCTCTTCATATGTAGCTCTCCACCCATCCTCTAGAGAATAAGTTATTTCGATTTGCCGGATGATGTTGTAAATGTGCCAACAGACACTTACATCAAAGCGATTTAGGTTACACAGAGAAGTCAACAGCTAGCACTAAGCAAAAAGCTAACAATAAGTAGGGTTTGTATATCACATAGCCGCAGACTTTACCATTTTCGGCGTCGTCAACGGCCAAAGACACACACGACAAAGCTTCACCCAAGCAGTTCTAGGGGCGAGGAAAAGGTGCAATCATTGTTCTATCTTGAGCACGTATATTCATCTCTATAAATAAAATAAGCAAAGCCAGTAGTTGCAGTTTCCTATGACAAAACCACACGGATAACAACATTATAGTAACACTCGTGTGTCAAGTTTAATATCTACAACCGAAAATATCCATGTGAGGATAAAATTATACAGTTCAATTTCGTAATAGGCTTTCTTATGAGGACTAAACAAACCATCGAGGCAAAGAACAAATAAAATGTCGAAAACCGGAAAGGAAGCCTTAAATGTGTTGGTTGTAATATGAATGAGACCATCCAACACCTTTTTCTAGATTGTCCGTATTCGAAAAACGGTATGGAGGATCATCTTTTATGCTCTTGGCCTAAACCAAGCCTAGATCTATATAAGCCATATGTTTGGTACATGGCTTACTAATCGTAATAAAAGGTTTAGAAACTTGAATTGGGTTGGCGTCACGCCTATATCTTCGGGCCATTTGCGCGGGTTTAAAACGATATTATCTTTAACAAAATGAAAGTTTTTTCGTTGTCGAAGGTTATTTTTAGATGAGCCTATTGGTCTGCGATCGAGCCCGATTGCGGCGTGATGATGAAGTGACAAGAACACACTCGCTAATTAGCGTAAAACTAGAAGTGGTTATTTTGGAGTTTCCCAATAGAGGGTGGAAGCACATTTATCATTTGCTTTAGTTCTCTTTATCTATTTTAGAGACTTGTTTTGCTCTATCTTTTATCATTATCGCGTGTACATCCTCGGATGTAGAGGCCGGATGTTTTTCTCATTCATTATCAAAAAAAAAAGCTTCGTCTCCCGAGCAGATTTGAAAATTTCGGCCACCTCGAAATTAGCAAGGCCCTAATATTATACAGAGTTCAATTCTCGTAATAGGCGCCTATGAGGACTACACAATCCACGAAGCATGAGATCACAAATTGCACTCCCTCCGTTTCCAAATTGTAAGTCGCTTTGACTTTTTTGGTTCGTCCATTTTGCTATGTATCCGGGCATATTATTGTATCTAGATACATAGCTAAATGGATGTACCAAAAAGTCAACGCGACTTACAAACTGAAGTGGAGGAAGTAGTTCAGAATAGAAGAACATAAACAAACCGTAGCTTAGCAAAGTTCGTTTAGTAGGAAAAATTTTTGTAAGACAAGATAGTAGTAGTACTCGATAGAGCGTCGGTGTTCTCAAGCTTGTATATTCATCTATGAAAAAAATAAGCAAAGAGAATTATCACCTTTCCTCACTAGGAAATTTTGGAAAGGAAGCCGAAAATGTGTTGGTTGTAATATGAATGAGACCATCCAACAACTTTTCCTAGATTGTTCGTATTCGAAAAACGGTATGGAGGATCATCTTTTATGCTACCGGCCTAAACCAGCCTAGATCTACATAAGCCATATGTTTGGTACATGGCCTACTAATCAGAATAAAAGGATTAGAAACTTGATTTGGGTTGGCGTCACGGCTATATGTTTGGGCCATTTGACGCTATCGAAACGATATTATCTTTAACAAAATGAACTCGTTGTCGGAAGGTAATTTTCGGATGAGCCTATTGGTCGCGTGATCGAGCCCGATTGCGGCGTGATGAACAAGACAAGAACACACTCGCTAATTAGCGTAAAACTAGAAGTGATTACTTTGGAGTTTCCCTATAGAGGGTGGAAGCACATTTATCATTTGCATTAGTTCTCTTTATCCTCGTTTTTAGAGACTTCTTTTGCTTTACCTTTTTATCCATAACTTGTAATAATTGGTCGCGGTACATCCTCTGGATGTAGAGGACGGATGTTTTTCTCGGCCCATTATTTAAAAAAAGCTTCGTCGCTCGAACAGCATTTGAAAATTTCAGTCACATTGAAATTAGCAAGGCCTTAATATTATACTGATTCAATTCTATAATAGGCGATCTGTGAGGACTACACAATCCACGAGGCACTGAGATCACAAAAATTGCACTCCCGCCGTTCCAAACTGTAAGTCGCTTTGACTTTTTTGGTTCGTCCATTTTGCTATATATCCGGGCATATTATTGTATCTAGATACATAGCTAAATGGATGTACCAAAAAGTCAAAGCGACTTACAAACCGAAGCGGAGGAAGTAGTTCGAATAGAAGAATATAAACAAACTGTAATTTAGCAACAGTTCGTTTAGTAGGAAAATTTTTGTAAGACAAGATAGTAGTAGTACTCGACAGAAAGCGATCGGTGTTCTTGCGCATGTGTATTCATCTATGAAGAAAATAAGCAAAGAGAATTATCGCCTTTCCTCACTAGGAAAAACTGAAAGGAAGCCGTAAATGTGTTGGTTGTAATATGAATGAGACCATCCAACACCTTTTCCTAGATTGTCCGTATTCGAAAATGGTATGGAGGATCATCTTTTATGCTACTTGGCCTAAACCGGCCCTAGATCTACATAAGCCATATGTTTGGTACATGGCCTACTAATCAGAATAAAAGGATTAGAAACTTGATTTGGGTTGGCGCCGCGCCTATATCTTTGGGCTATTTGGTACCGTCGAAACGATATTATCTTTAACAAAATGAAAGTTCTCTCGTTGTCGAAGGTAATTTTCGGATGAGCCTATTGGTCGCTGCATCGTGAAAAGTCGTCGGTGGTCTTGGCCCCGCCTCGTTTTGACGCTTTTGTCCCGATTCTTGTTTGGGCTTGCCATTTGCTTCTTTGGGCCTTTTTCTATTTGTTGGTTTTTTTTTTTTTTTCTTTGTATTTTTGGCCCAAAGTGGTTATTCTTGAGTTGGTACCGCAAGTCCAAATAAACACCAAAACTTTGGAATATGTTAGTTGAAATCCCTATTTCTAGGTTGTTTTGGTGTTGTGTTGACGGTGTTTAATTTGCGGTTGGTTTACGGCCAACAAACTCCCCCACACTTAGCCCTTTACTCGTCCTCGAAAGTGAAGGCACAGAGGACTAAAGTGGTTCAATCTCCAAGATGTAAGCTTGCATACAGGTTATTCCAAGCCTCACCTGCCTTGTGAGCATTCATGGTGGCTACCAAGCTATCTTAGAATAATTGAGCAATGGAATAGCATGAACTTCTATCTTCTTGCTACTACTCATGCAAAGACTTGGCAAGCTTTTGAATTTTTGAAAGAAATAGCATTGCTCTTTATGGTATTGACTCTCACAAAAATCACTCTTGTTTGAATTTTCCTCTCAAAGCACTCTTGTTTATATCACTCTCTCACTCATCCTATTTTGCAGGGTTTTTGGCGGATCTTTGAGTGGAGTGATGCATACGTACCTCAGTATGTTTTGTCGGGTCAAGCTCGGATCGTTGGAAAGAGGTGCCATACCCTTAGATCGAAACGTGCAAAAGTGTGTGGAAAATACATCAATAGAGTGAATTTTCTTACACCCATGTTTTCTATCCACTAGGGGGGTTGGTTGTATACCACACTAGATTTCTTCCATGTGTTGCTCTGGACGGTAGATGTTGGATTGACATTTGTGGTAAGAAAGACATGGAGTTTCCCGTGTCTGTGCTTTTTGGGATATTGAAGGACCACACGGAGTTCATGCATGGCGTGCCCTCGCGTCCTTTTTCTGTCCGATTCCACTGCAAACAGCTGATTGGATGAAGGAGTTGCTTGCGTTCCTAGAAATTTCTGGTGTTCAGAACGTGTTTCGAGCCATGCTTTTGCAGGTCGTCCGGTCCGTCGAAAAGAAGGACGTCTGTACTTTCCGTGTGCCGTTGGCTCCCACGCGCTGTTCCAGCTCCATCTCGTCTCAGGTCGCACGAGTCCGTTTGCCTTGTTTGCTTGTTTTTTATATAAAAAGAAAATATGTTTGTGTTAGCTGTTGTCATCTGCCTCTGCCGTGTAGTCCTCCAACTCCGGTGCAGTGCCTGTTGCATTCCTTGCGTTTGCATGTGGGAGGATCTCCTCTGTGCTCAATATTCGTATTGCTATTTTTGGCGGAGATTATGGTAATTCCTAGTATGCTCTCAGCTACGTCAACAAATATTAACAGACATTGAGGGTTACTAGGAGCTGCATGCATGCAAACTTGGCTGTAGTGCACTACTGCTGTGTCATGTTTTACTCCGATCCGGATATTGGTACCTAGGAACGGATTAGGCAGCTGATCATTACCCAAAATATCTCAAGTACGAAAATCTTAATCCGAACCAATTACATTCCAAAAACAAAATACTTTCTAAGTTTACAAGGAAATTTGACTCCAATGTTGCAGGTCCGCACATGAAACTTTAATTAAATTGATTGAATGCTGCTGAATTAACCAAACACTAGCGCACTCAGCTAAGACCGGCGCCTGAGTGCGTGGGGTCATTATGCAGTCCTGCTAAACACTACTGAAGCCGACTAGTTCTTTCCTGGTCACGTGTGGGGCTACGTTGGCTGCAGGGTGGTTCACGAGAAGCTAACTGTGCGCGGTGCGCCTATGCCTGTATGCTTGCTGTTGCTGGTCTGGTTAAAAGAACCGTTGGAGATTTGGTCGAGACAAACATAATCGAAATAGTAAGTAGCAAAGTATCATTGGCTTGTTGTAATCGCGCATGCCGGAAAGCCTAGTGAAACCTCTCTGCTATGGTTGGACGAGTCACATGCATGCATCTATCCTGCGTGGAACTAGGCTGATCAATAGTTTTTTCGGCTGCCAAAACTGCAAAGCTGCGTACACTTCAGCTCCATATATCTGCACATGAAATGGTCCATCTAGTATGAGTACTGAGTAGTAGATGCTCTCTTCAAATAGGACGCTCACAAGAGGACACTCGGTCACTCACAAGAGGTCTGCTACTCGTCGCTGCCAGCGTGGGGCATACATGTGCACCGTGCCGTGCCGGCCCGGCACGCCGGCACGTCGGGCCGTGCCGTGCCGACACGGTGTCGTGCCGCGCCGTGCCGCCGTGCCGTCGTGCCGTGCCATGTGCGTGCTCCGTGCCGAGGCAGCGGCCCAAGGCCCTGAGAAGCAGACAATAACAAGTTTGAAATGTTGGAATATGTTGGCATAGAGCCGATCGAGCAGCAGATAGCAGATCCGGGTTTCACAACAAGGTTGAAGAGAGAGGGGCGGTGGTGCAAATAGATGTTTAGTTAATCACAAGCCAAATTAACGGTGTTGCCAAATTAAGATTTGTAGGCATGCAATGTGGACCCTACAGTAACACTCAACACATACTGTAGTCAACATGGGTCAAAACATGTGCCTTCTTGAAAGGACCGTAGGCATTGGCAATGCAAACACAGTCTGGCAGCTCCAGCAAATGCACATTTCTCTCACCTCCCTCCACACACGCCGCTTTCACAGTTCCACTACACAGTAGAAGAACCACATGCAAATTTTTGAGTTTTTCCATGATATTCTTTATGGTAAGTTGTTTATTATCAAATAGTTTTCACCGTTATGTTCATGCCAATTAAATCTGCAAATTAAGACCCATATTGACTATGTTTTTTTTTAGAATTACACAAGACAACACGTGATTACTCACAACACGCGCACGCATACGCTCACCCCTATGTAGGCCCATATACCACTTATTTCTTGATTATAAAAAATAGCAGATATGGGTCTTATTTTGTAGATAAAATCAATACAAATAATTTTATGTAAACAAAATGAAAATTAGTTACGTGGTTTAGGAAATAATACCGCTTAAAGCTTTAGCATGCATAAGATGATTTGATGAATGCTGAAAAGTGACGTGAGAGTGAGAAGGTGAGAGAAATATGAGAGAGAGAGAGAGAGAGAAAGAGAGAGATGAGTGGGAACACACGTAAGTAGCACATCTTCACGGGTTGGCCATGGGAGTGATCGTGCGAACCAAGTTTGCATGCATGCAGCTCCTAGTAACCCGCTCAATAGATGACCAGTGAATATGTTGATGCAAATTTTGTGCCGGTTCATATAAGAAACAAAGAACTGAACAACAAGTAGTTGTATTCACACCTCAAAAAAGAAAACGTGAGAAACTATTCAAGGATAGCGGCTTGGTTTCATTTTTTTTGGCATTCCGGTGTCACGTGTTTGGTGGCAGAAACAAAGAACTGAACGAGATGTTTTTGGATGTAATCAATTCAGATTAAAATTTGCAAGTACGCAATAAGCTCCACAATTTGACGGCCGCACCTGCAACATTGGAGCAAAATTTTCATGTAAACATAGAAAGTATTTTGTTTTTGAATGTAATTGATCCGGATGAAGATTTTCGTACGTGATATTATGGGTAATAATGATTAGCTGCCTAATCCGTTACAAGGTACCAATATCCGAACTAAACCTGACAAAGCAGCAGTGCACTACATTGACTCATTGAGTGCAGTGCAGCCAAGTTTGCACATGCATGCTCCTAGACATACCAGCTATGGCTGTTAATATTTGTTGACGCAGGTGAGAGCCCTCTCTATCTATGATAGAAAATTTTGGGAGAGCACTAGTGGCCGGTTTGGACACATGCAAAAAAAAAAAGTTGTTACGTAGGTGAGAGCCTTCTCTATGATAGAAAAAAAAATGGGAGTATGCAAGTTGTTTGTACTTGCATGTAGGACCACACTCTTCTCTCACCTGCGTCTCAAGCACTTGCATGCAGGACCACGTTCATCTCACGTAGGACCACGCTCATCTCTCATGAGCAAAAATAGTAAGTCTGGTACCCATGGCAGTGCACTCAGCAGCTGCCACCTTCGTTTCAATGGGGGGGATAGAAAACACTCATAGGGGATAGAAAACATGGGTGCAAGCAAGATATTTTCGATATATATATATATATATATATATATATATATATATATATATATATATATATATATATATATATATATATTTGTGGTTACTCCTTGACTCATGATCTTTTTCCTTTCTTTTTTGTATGCTTCGGAGAGATACAGGCCACTTTTCCTTTTTGTCTCTCTTCTCTTTTTTTTTTGGAGATGGAGATGTGGGCTCTACTTCGCCCTCGGACGCGTGTCCATTTTTCATCTCTTATTCTTTTTTTTTTGCAGCCTGTATCTTTCTCTCTGCATTTTTCTTGATAATGTGGGGAGATGATCATGGTATAATGAATGGAGTATTTATTTGGTGGATGGTAAAGATGCATGTTGTGCGCAATTCTCTTTGTGAGAACCGGCGTGTATATGTGGGTGTACGTGTTTTTCGATCTTGGGGTATGAGCCTCTCTCAACACGGATCAACGTAAGCGACAAAACTCAAAACAAAGCGGGTAGTAGCTATAGTGGATAATCATATCATTGTTCAAGGCTTTGGTAGGATTTGGCTAAGTCAAACCATGAGCATGCTTTATTTTAAATTTTCGAAGATAAAACCAAGTCTTATTGCAAAAAGAGAGCAAGCGTCAAGTTATTCCGCCATATCACAAAGATCAATTAATTAGATAAGCATGGGGTCCCTAAAGGATAGTTGCTCAACGTAGAGTCCGGATTTTGGCGAGGAATAAAATGTATGCATGCCAAGTATCAATTGGTAGATATAGAGATGGAGTTTTGTTAACTTGGTTCAGGTTTTAGCACTTAAGAAAAGTCACAAGTCAAATTTTAATTTAATAAATTGCGTACCTTTGACTTGTGAGCCTCCCCACACTTGTTTTTGTACCTATTTTTAATTTTCTTTTGCACAAGGACAAAAACAAGTGGAGATATACACAATAATCCAAAGACAAGCTTTATTGATTAAATTTGAAGATAGAAAATGAATTGTGCAAAAACATAAATGAATTAAGCAAGCCTAAATCAGCATGAACTAGTGAGGGCAAAAAGGTAAAACAATATGAACATATCCTCACAAGTTTTATTATTATTATTATTATTTATTATGCTGATTATCATGAACTATCTTCAAAACATAAATCTATTCTATCAAGCTCTTGGTTAAGATCGGGCAATGGCTCAAAGAAAAGCTTGAGGCGTTGGACCGTTTACCTTTTTGAATCGCACTGCGTCATCTTGAATTGTGATCGCGCCATGTGGCGAGGTGTTGATGGCGATGTACGGTCCTTTCCATTTGCTCCTCGCCTTTCCTTCACGAATAATTTCACGGGAGTTGAATAGGAGTACTTTATCGCCCGTGGTAAATTCCTTTATTTTGATGCGCCGATCATGCCATCTTTTTGTGCGCTCTTTGTAGAGCTTTGACCGTGGTACGCCTTTTTCCCGCCATTCTTCAAGTTCAGAGATTTGTCTCGACGGTTCTTCAATGAAGTTTGGCGTCCATGTTCCACTTCTTGATGGCCCAATGAGCTCGATGTTCGGCTCAAGCGGTAAATGGCGGGGTTTTGCCATAAACCAAGCGATAAGGTGACATGCCGATGGGAGCTTTTTGTAAGTCTGTCCGATATGCCCGGAGAGCATCCGGTAGCTTGTTTTTCCAAATTTTTCCCCATCTCGTTGACCGTCTTCGCAGGATGTTTTTGATTTGTTTATTTGAGGTTTCGCTTGCCCGCCGGTTTGCGGATGATAGGGGTAGCAATATTGTGCTTTGAGTGCCAAGCTCCTTCAAGAATGCCTTGAATGATTTGTCCTTGAAATGCGATCCTCCGTCACCGATCACCATGCGTGGCGTTCCAAAACGGGGAAGATGATTTCATGGAACATCTTGTGCGCGTGCTTGCCATCGGCGACTCCGCATGGTAGTGCTTCTACCCATTTTGACACGTAGTCTCGCCACCGGGATGTACTCGCGGTCATGGGACTTCTAGAATGGCCCCATGTAGTCAATGCCCCACACATCAAATATTTCTATTTGAAGGTTGTAGTGCGAGGGGCATTGCATCCGAGCTGTGATGTTCCTCGTCTTCCGCGCGTTGTAACATCTTCGATGAACTCTTTCGTGTCGTCATACATCGTCGGCCGGAAGAATCCGCAGACCGCCAAATTTTGGCTTGTGTGCGGAATACTCCTAGATGTCGGCGTAGGGGAGATGCATGACATTTTTCAATGATCTCGCATTCCTTCCTCCCTTGGTACGCATCTTCTCGAAGCCGTCCGCACACACACACCGTACGGATATGGGTCGTCCCATAGGTGTCGTCACCGCTCTCCATTTGGAGTTTCCGCTTGTTCTCCCGGGTGGTACATAACCCGCAACCATGTAATTCACAATGTTTGCGTACCATGGGTTGACATCCGACACCTTGAGTAGCATGTCGTCGCGCAGGTAGTCGTTGATTGGTAATTCCTCGCATGTTAGTTACCGCATACGCGACAAATGATCCGCAACCGTATTTTCTACTCCTTTTTATCTTTTATTTCAATGTCAAATTCTTAGAGAAGAAGAATCTAGCGGATCAAGCGAGGTTTCGCATCCTTTTTGGTAAGAAGATACTTAAGGGCGGCATGGTCTGTGTAGACGATTATTTTTGCGCCCACTAAGTAGGAGCGAAACTTCTCGATAGCGAAGACTACTGCTAGGAGCTCTTTTTCTGTTGTAGCGTAATTAAGCTGGGCTCCTGTCAGAGTCTTGCTAGCATATGCGATGGCATGTCGCTTTTGTCCTTGGTTTGGCCTAAGACCGCACCAACAAAGATAGTCGCTAGCATCGCACATGATTTCAAATGGCAACGACCAATCCGAGGGTTGGATGATCGGAGCCGAGATGAGTGCTTTCTTTAGGGTTTTCAAAGCGTGCAAGCACTCATCCGTGAAGTCAAAGGGTACATCCTTGGCTAGCAGGGGGCCGTAAGGGGTCTAGCGATTTGTGAAAAATCTTTTATAAATCTTCTATAAAACCCTGCATGACCTAGGAAGCTGATCCCTTTGACATTCACTGGGGGTGGTAGTTTTTCGATAACGTCTATTTTGGCTTTGTCTACCTCTATCCCCCTCTCGGACACGAGGTGCCCAAGAACGATGCCTTCTCGGACCATAAAATGGCACTTTTCCCAATTAAGTACCAGGTCCTTTTCTTGGCATCGCCGCAAGACCCGGTCTAGGTTCTTTAGACGACTTTCGAAAAAGTCTTGCCATAGACGGAGAAATCGTCCATGAAGACCTCCATGATTTCTTCGATCATGTCCGAGAAGATAGACATCATGCAATCGCTGAAAAGAAACAGTGCATTACACAGCCCAAATGACATTCTACGATAGGCATAGGTTCCGTATGGGCATGTGAACGTGGTCTTGCTCGTCATCGGGGTGGATCGGGATCCGGTGGTAGCGAATACCCGTCAAGGAACACGAGAAGAAAGAATGTTTGGCTAGCCGCTCCAACATTTCATCAATAAAGGGCAGCGGCGGGAAGTGATCTTTCTTTGTTGCCTTGTTAAGTTTTCTATAATCAATACACATTCTCCACCCCCGTGACTTGTCTTTGCGGAATGTGTTTATTTTTTTAGCGTTCTCAACGATCGTCATTCCTCCCTTTTTAGGGACCACTTGACCGGGCTAACCCAATCAGCGGTGGTGCGGGATAGATAATCCCGGTGTGAAGAAGCTTGAGAACTTCCTTCTTCACGACTTCACGCATCGCATTATTGAGCCTGCTTACGGGGTTCGCATGATGGGGTCTTGGCGGGCTCAATAGGAATGCGATGTGTGCATAGTGTCGGGCTTACCCCTTTTAGATCTTGAAGGGAATACCCGAAGACCGATCTGTGTTTCTCTAAGACGGCTATTAGCTGGGTAGTTTCTTGGTCACTAAGCTTATCGCTTATGATGACAGGTGCTTGTGAATCGTCGTTTAGGAAGACATAGCGTAGGCACGGGGGTAGGGGTTTAAGCTCAACCGAGGCCGAAGTTAGCTCTTCCTCTCTTTGGGAAGTTCTATGAGTTCCCCGAATTGTCCTCTTCTTCAATGAAGAATTGGGCGTCTTTTTTTCTAGGTCCGTTTTCGGGTTCTCATATAGCATAACTCCCATGACCTCCTCGGGCGTGTCATACTCATGGAAGGGTTACATTCTGAAGTTTTTGGCTCGAGTAAGCTGGGATAGAAAACTTTTTCTTCCCGAGTTTGACATCTAAATCCCCGGATGCTGATAAATCAAGAATCTTCTCCAAGGGATGCCCGATCAGGATGTCGAAGTCTTGGATATCAAAAATATGAAAATCCAAAGACAACTTGACATTCGTATAGGAAGATTTGTTCATGTATAACCTCACGGCTTTTAATGGTGGTACGTGGTGCTATGCGCAAAGAAGGTCCGTGTTGTGGGGGTCCTAACGCCTTCCTCGTCACAAAGCTTGTGCGAAGGTTTTGGACATTATGTTCATCCCCACGGTAGGGTTATACATGACTTCCACCAAGTTTCCTCGATATTCGCAATGGATTGGTGTAGAGGGGCCACTTATCCGAATTTCTTCGAAAGAAGGTCCTTCTTCTCGCAACCATTCCGTGCTCATTATAATTGTTAGCTCCTTAATAGACTTATGACACCCCAAAATTTCTAATTTTTGGGATGTCATTAGAAAACACTAAATAAAATCAAGAATTTAAAGTTTTCCTAAAATCAACCAAGATTTATTTAATTGTTGTCGAGATTAAAGAGAAAATTTGTGGCTTATAAAATTTTTGCTAAGTTAATAAAGAGTGTCCTTGTTTGTTGTTTGCTTGTGTTTGGTGCATTTGAGTGTGTCAACTTTTCATGACGCGATTAGAGCAACGACCGTTTCCTTCCCACATGTTTTCGTCTTTTTCTACCATCGAATTCTTTCATTCCCTATTTATTTCCTTTGTCGAAAGGTTATCAAAAAGTCCTCTCCTACTCTAAAGCATTCCTTTATGATCAAGTTTCATAAATCCATCTCCTAAATTATTTCAAGAACTTTTTGGATTTTCGGAGTCTTTTCTCACTTGTCTTTGAGCTTTTCTATTTTTCTAGATCATCTCAAATATCATTTTATGAGCTCTAAATACTTTATTTGAGTTCATCATGGTCCAAAAGTATCTCCGGGAATTTTCCACAGATTTTTGGAGCCTTCAAATTATTTTTCGTGGCTTAATTATCAATTCCGGATTTTCTGAAATTACTTAAATTTCGAAATTCTAAAATATCTTGTTTTTCCATCTACTCCAAACCCTACCTATATATACATGCCGGCGAAGCCCTCGACGTGCTGATTCCAGAAGTACGGCCCGTTTTCGCAGCCACCACCCCCTAACTCCCTACATCTATCGCCGAAGTTCATCTCGACTAGGGTTCCGGCGAGAACTCCGGCGAGCTTTTCCGGGCAAACCATGGCGTTCTAGAGGATTCCGTTCCCACCCAAAAGGTAGCCCTCATCGTTCTCTTCGCCGTGGTATACCTAATTGTCCCGATCCATCACCGTTTAACCGTTCCCCATCTTTTCAGTTTGTTTTCCGGCGAGGTCTATCCATGGATGGCCGTTCTTCTTCGTTTCCGAGCAGTGTGCCGCCACCAGCGGGCTGCACCACCAGCGCCGCCGCCCCTGGTTCGCTCCGCCGCGGCCGTGCGCCCGGCCTCGCGCCGCCCGGCCGTGCGCCCCTGCTCGCGAACAGGGCATCACGGTGGCCGCCGCCGCACTACCTGTGCGGGCGTGCGTGCCCGCCGCCTCCCGCGCCCCATGTGGGCCCCTGCGCGGTGGCGCGTCGAGCCGCCCCGCCGGCCGGCCATGGCCCCCTGCCAAGCCCCCTCCCTTCCCCACGTACAGCAACAGCAGCCAGCACAGCCATGGCTGTTCACGTGAAGGAGAACCAAGGTAGAAGAAGGACCTTTCCGTAATTATTTATTTTCTGTAATCGCAGTTATGTCCCTGATCTTTAATCGTCCACCGTTTCGTCGTTTTTTAAGTCGAAATTGAGTCATTCAAGTTGCGTTAGAATCGTGTCGTCATGCTCTTTGTAGTAGTGTTAATGTTTATCATGCAGTTCAAATGTGAATTTATTTATTTAAATGCAATTTGATTAATATTTATTTAATAGCTTTCTAATTAAAAGCAATCTAGAGTTACAGTTTCGTGTTTGTTGTGTTGCTTCATGTTAGCTATATGTTAGCACTAACCTTGATCATGCTATGAGTTTATCAAATTAATCTTGTGAATTTATTTAGTGTTAGTTTGATGCTCTTTTAGAATTAAATGTAACTTTAGTTATTAACTTTGGTCTTTTATAATAAATAAATGTTAATATGATTAACATCAACATCAATGCTTTTATATTTATGACCGGTTAGCTCAACATGAGTTCTATAATAACTTGACAAGCATTCTCTTATATGTTTTATATTGTTGATAATGCAATTCTTTTATAGTTTTAATTAAAGCTTCATAGTGCTCTTTTATTTCAAAAGAAAGCCTAAGTTTATGTGTAGACTTTTTATAAAGCAATGTTAACATGATTAATGTCTATATGAATTGTCTTTTCAATAATGACCTGTTTAGATCAACCTAAGTTATATAATAGCTTCTTTAATATTCTTTTGTCAATGTTTTCTAAACTAATAAATGTTTTGGTTAACTAAATAAGTCAAGTGTGTAGTGTGTTCTCCGTTATGTTGCGTTGTACCGTTAGTGTGTCCTATTCGATAGCTCTGTTCTTTGGCGTTCTAGCGTTATCGTGTCCATAGTACCAAGCCCTATCGTTAGTGTGATGTCTCTAGTTTCTCTTTATTTATGTTTGATGCTTGCTCTTAGTCTTGTTTCCTTTGCTTTGTCTGTTTGTGTTGCTTGGTTGATGCGAGTAGACGAGAGAGTCGTTCGTTGGTCTTTGAAGACCGGAGGCGAGGATCGACAAGTGTGCGGAAGCAACTAAAGACCAGAAGATAGAAGACAAATATTACGGCAGCTAGACCTTGGATTTAAGGCAAGTGCAGGCACCATTTGACCATTTTGCTCCTATACATTAAATGCAATATTTACTATTCATGCATGTGTCTTAATATTGTGAACCCTAAGGATCTACTAGCCACCATCATCTAGATGTACCTAATGTGGGTTTTATGGGTAGATAGGCTGCTTGCATAGTATGCTTCGCTCATCTACTCACTTTCTTTAATGATATTAAAGATGTTGCTATAAATATATTTTTACTCATGGAGATGTTTCATGGTTGCGACCATGGTTGGAGATGATGGATGCGGGATGCATCGTGGTTGTGGGTACAAAGGGTTGTACGGATTGCTGTAGTGCGTCTGGTTTGCCAGAGGCATCCGTCTTCTCTCCCTAAGGTCCGGTTCGTGGAGCGGCCACCTGGGACAACAGTACAACTCCGAGACTTAATGGGCTCTGGCTTGACTAATTATCAGGTCCCTCGATGTAGGGGGAATCTTTCCACTGAGATGGCGCATAAGGGTTTCGCAGGATTTTAGTATGGCAGTGTAGGTAGATCCGTGTACATTGACCGTGAAGGCTCACAGGGACCCCCGCCATACGCTGAGTTATGCCTAGCGAGTGAACCCCTATATCTGAAACTTGTGAAAGGTCTCGTAGTGAAACCCCGCGCTCTGCTCACCTTGGAAGTGTTTGGGGGTCGACGGGCCTCGGGCAAATGGGAATCACGACTTGGAGTGAAAGTGTATACCTCAAGCAGAGTTTGATCAAGCGGGTATACTAGCCGTGCTCACGGTTCTGGCGAGCGCCCAGAGCCCTCACATGATTAGAACGGACTCACATGGATCTTTGAAGATGGAGATGGTCTCTTGAAGAAGGTTGCGACCTCATGCTTTGTCGGGATGGAGTTCCGTGTTCTTTTGGGATTGCTATCCTCGGTTGCTCTTCGAGGGTGTTACCTCGAGAGTGTGATGTTAATAATAATAATGATACACTAAAATGTTGTTAATCTTACTTACACCTTAATTAAGGGTTGGGATCTTGAACCCATGTTAGTAATCGGGTTGTTTAATAATTAATATTGATGCTACATTAAAATGCATACCGCAAAGATAACCGTGTCGACCTACCTTTGATAAAGCCTTGCATATCATATACTTTCCGTGCAGCATTACTTGCGAGTCCGACATGGACTCACCCTTGCTATTTCCCCACACCCGGTGTGTGCGTAGTAAGTCTGCCGCTCGTAAAAAGGATAAGAGATGTTATGAAGATACAAGGAGTCTATCGGCCAGGTGCTTGGCGTACGGAGCCCCCGGTGTTGTCCCTCGCCGAGATGGAGCCCGGTGAAGTCTTAGCTACCTTTCCGCGTTACTTTGATGTTTGTAAGTGTTAAATATATAAGTTTCAGCTTTATTTACATTGTATTCTCGATATTTCGCATTCGTGTTATATGTGTGGACTTCCCGGGCACACATATGGCGACTCCGGTCTTCCTTCGAAATCGGGGTGTGACAAGACTCCCGGAGAAAGAGTTTATCCAGGGGTTGTTCGTGGCCAGGGGACAGGTGGTTTCTTCCATTGTTCGTAGTCGAGGTATTACCGAATTGCTGATGAGGGTCTTCCTCAAAAAACGGAGATCCGACCATGCGGTCTCCTTTAGTTACGGTTCGGGCAAGGGTCTCTAAGGATGTTTCGGGTTCGGGCAAGAGTCGAAGAGACTTCCTCTTGTTTTCGCTTGGGTTCTACACGGATGGGTTCTAGCGGAGGAGTATTCTCAAGAATACGGTTTAGGAGAGCTTCTCCTTCACCGTGGTTTTATGTGCGAACGACCCTCCCACGCTAAATCAAGCGGCCAGGCGCTTGCTGTTGTCCAATCCTAGAGAAATCTGCGTAAAAGCACGTGGTTTGGTATGGACAGTGTCCGGGCCGGATCGTGTAAGCGTGGTAAACCGGTCCTGTGTCGCACCAAAGGTTTCACCCTCTATTTGTTGGAAGTTGAGTATCTCTCTTGTAGCGGGTCAGCGATTACGGATAAAGGGTAGAACGCTACACGTAGAATGCTTTCGCGCTTCTTCCCATTCTCCGTTTACCAACCCTACGTTATGGGCGTACCATTGAGTCGCCCTCTCGGTGAGAGAGAACGGAAACAACTTCCACCTCGGCGTGTCGTGGTGTCATGCCCGCGAATTGTCGGGCACCACGAGCCGCTCAAACTCCCATAAGTGATAGTAGGGGTTTTCATATTCCGAGCCCGAAAAAGGCTCGGGCCCCAACCATGGCTATAAAGCCGGGGGCGGAGCTCATACTCACGAAAGGCGTGATTGGCTTCGCAGATTGGCGTGGTTCTACGAGCTCGCCCTTAGGAGCGGACAAGATTTGTAGGGTAGGTTGCTCCATGTGTAACGGGGGACTGTTTTTGGTATTTTTGTTTAAAGGATACTACCCGGTCACCACATGTGTCGACTAGGCTCGAAATATAACTATGACAACCGTCCCCCGAAGAACGGCGCCGTAAATGCTTGTTGGTGTTTCTTAACGCACACGAGAAATCCGTAGCGCACGGAAATACCGTTGTAGCACTTCACCCGGTGGTAGCGGTATCGTATTTTACACAAGGACGGTCGCAAGAACAGGCTTTTCTCGGGTCCGTGTCAACCTAAGGCAAGGGTTTGTTTTCTAAGAGTAGCAAGGTATCTATAGGCTAAGTTTTCCGTGCAAAGTGATTTCTAAAGTCCATTTGTCTACTCACTTCGGGCACCGGCCAATGCCCAACGGGAAGCTTTCGGCAATTAGCTCTATGTCACGCGAGCCCGAACGTGGGGTGATTTCAAGGGACGGTCAAGGCTTGTCACGACCAGCCGCTACCCCCTCAATCGGGGGATGCTTAAAAAAAGGTAGGTGAACGCTAGTCCAAACACCACGTTTGCACTATTGGTCACAGATTCTTGATGTTGGCCAAGGTTCCCTGGTCAAAGAGTTCCGTCACCAAGAACTAACGCTCTTAACGAGACAATCTACCAATCCCGCAAGTCTACAACAGCTAAGAAATATACGAGGAAATTAAATAGCTTCAAGATAATCACAAGACTTCTTACCAAAGTGTAAGTAGCTTGCAGAGGTACAAAGTTTTCCAAGGTACCGACAAGTCCCAAGACTGGCCCCTCCTAGGAACCGCGGAACACCGAGGGGCTTAACCCAAGCAACTCCGGGTAGAAAGAACAAAGCTTCTTTCTAGCTTTTCCCTCTCTCACTCTCTAGAATTTAGAAGAAGAAGAAGAAGTAGAAGAAGAAGAACTAATTCTACTCTCTTGCACAAGTGGATTTGGTTTCTCCTTGGAATTGTTGTGTAGAGAGGTGAAGGAGGGAGCTATTTATACACAAGGGGAGGGGCCTAAGTGCTAAAAACACCAAAACCGACCTAGGAACACCTTCCAAATCCGCCAAACCGACCATCCAACGCCGGTAGTACCCGTTATGGAAGGTAACAAACCCTCCTCGGGGGCCCGAACCGCCTCGGCCGGTGCGGCGCGGCCAGTGGTGTGGTGCGCCAAGACGGGGCCTCGCCTCGGCTTCGGGCTTCTAAGCAGCCGGGCCTCCTTGCTGTGAAAAAGTCGTCGGTGGTCTTGGCCCCGCCCGTTTTGACGTTTTTTCCCGATTCTTGTTTGGGCTTGCCATTTGCTTCTTTGGGCCTTTTTCTATTTGTTGGTTTTTTTATTTCTTTTTCTTTGTATTTTTGGCCCAAAGTGGTTATTCTTGAGTTGGTACCTGCAAGTCCAAATAAACACAAAAACTTTGGAATATGTTAGTTGAAATCCCTATTTCTAGGTTGTTTTGGTGTTGTGTTGACGGTGTTTAATTTGCGATTGGTTACCGTCAACACCGCGCACCATGCGGCAGCTTCCGTCGGAGATGCTTGCATTGGTTGCTATCCGCGTCGCCAAGGAGGCGGAGAGGATCCCATGGACGACCTCACATTCCGCGCCGCACTGTAAGCGGATGGCGAGGTGTGCGGCGACGCCATGGTGGGGCCGGAGCATCCCACCTGAGCGGGTTTTCCAACGCACGCGAGGAATGGCGTACCCCGTCACCCGGCCTCACCATCGTCGGCAACCCGAGGCGTGCTTCGCAGCAGAGGCATTCGCCCTGTTCGTTGATGGCGCGCACCGCCGCGCCCGCCGACATGCCGCGTGACGCCGCCGATGCGGGGCATGAACTCGCCGCACGTACGCGCCTTGCTCTCTACAGATGAACACCGGCGCCCAATGACGGCGATGATCGCACGAAGGTGCTGCGCGTGGGATCGGCGACGCGGTGATGGCGCGACGTGGGGCACCGCGAATCGCACGCCTCAGCGCCACGTGCAATAGCGGTGTTGAGCGATGAGCGATGGTGGCGCCGTATCGGCGGGTTTTCGGTTTCTCCGGCGTCTCCCTCGCTTTCCGCCCAACCGCCGGTGCCTCGCTAACATGGGCATCTTCGATGCGGCGTGGCCGGGCTGGGCGACATTGCGGATGGTCGGAGTCGAGTGTGGAAGTCAACCGTGGGGGGAGTGTATTGCGGCCGAGCAAAGGCGGGGATCGTGACGAGTCTACTTTGTTCTTCGTTGATGGCTTGTGGGCATGAGTGTACTTCGTTCTTCCAATGCGGGGAGTTGCTCACGCTGCGTGTGACGCCTAGCTAGATATAACAACTTTTGGTAGCTTTTGGAAGTGTGCACGCGTCGTAGGTGATGCATATATGGTGTGCATATGTTCGATCCTTACCTAGCATAGCGTTGATGTTCAAGAAACGTAGATCCGGATGGAACGAAGACCGAGATCTTTTAATTAGTTGTAATATAATCGTGTGTTATAATGCTCACTTCTCTCGCTTTCGGTGTCTACCATTAATTCTCGTGCGCGCCACGGAAGCCATGGCCGCCGCTGAAGCACCCCGGCCGCCATGGCTATAGTTAGCCGGGCTGAACTCTTTCGCTTCTTTCTTATCTTGGCACCTCGAGGCTCGTCGGCTTGAAGGTGAGCTATTCTGTGCCGTTGAGGTCACCTTGGAACGCCGCCGCGGTCCGCCGGTTCACATGCCGGTCGGCCGCGACGCTCGAGCTAGCGTTCACCACGACGGCAACAACCCCTCGCGCCCGCCCCCGCCCGACCGAAGTTTTGAAAACCGTTTACGCCGCATTCCGATGCCTCCATCCCGCCCATGTAACCTCGGCCTGGCCCTCGGTCGCCGGAGAGTGTCGCTCCGGCTCCGCTGCAGGCGCTCGCGGGCCAACGCCGGCGTCGAGCTCGCTGTAGGCGGAGCCCATTCAAACCCGCTCATCCGATAGCATAGATAGGAACGCTAGGTTCGGGGATCACGGTGTTCGATCCTCCGCCGCTAGAGACATCATCTTGTAGGCACAAAAATCCGCTCCCTACGCCACACACACCGACAAGCCGGAATAGCCGGGCTTTACTCGACCGCCCGAGTGTCTTGAGGCGTGCCTACCAATTTGACCTGTTAATTGACAAGGAGGTAAACGTGAGATCCGGAACATGCACGGTGAGACCAAGACAGTTCCGCATGTATGGCTCTAAAGCCAGATGTAAAGACATATAGCTATGAGAGCTATCTATCGACAAATAATGAATGCATTCGGTAAGCATGTATAAAGGCGCAATGCAAGAATATTTGCCGAATGATCATAAAAGACATGTTTGAACAAATAAAGTCGATCATCATGATGTGCTATCGTAAAGCTCTATTGCATAGATCGAATTAGTTGACAACATGATAAATAAAAGAAGGTAAACCATAAATATCATTATAGATACCCATTATACGTGAAAGCGTAACCGTGTTCGGCAAGCTTGCCGAATCGGGTCCATGAAGAAGGAACTCATACGTAAAAACCTATCGATTAAATCGATCTCTAGTCCACCCGGATGACTAGCTCTAGAAGTAACCCAAAGATCTATATCCACCTAGGATGATACTGATCTGTCAAGATCTAAACGTGATATACGAACCCACAACATGTGACAACTTAGATTGATCTATCTCGGCTATGATAAGCAGATAGATCTAGTAGCGCCAGATGAGATAAACAATGAAAGCACTAAAAGCAACTAGATCTTATGATAAGATAAAGCCGAGACGCTTCAATCTAAATTGGGCAAAAAAGTGTGTGCAAACATAATTAAATAATAAATAAAAGCATTGCAACACGTGGTAACTTAATGAATTCATTAGATCTTGCCAAAATCTAATGAAGCCGATAACTAGCTCTTAGCGGACCTTAGCCCACCGGATGGCTCATGATCGACAAAAGAACCCTCTTGCCCCCGATAGCTTAAAATACCGACGATACTAAGCGTGAACAAGACTTCTTGCAATAATCTAAATCCGCCGACGATACTAGACATGGTGCAAGGTTGCCGGTACTTACGGGAGGTCGACGGGTTGATGAATCCTCTCGCGATAGATCGGCGACACGATTGGACTCGAAGGGTGGCCGAGCCAAGGCACGGAGCCGGGTTTGTTGTATTTGATTTGGTAGATCGTTTACGATTCTTAGGGGTCTTATATTTATACCCGGGCTTGACGAGTCCTAACTAATTACGAATAAACGTAACAAAAATATCTAGCTAAGATACATTGTCCTCCAAGTCTTCTGAGTCATGAAACCGTGACGTGACGTGGGCCCTCATCCTTGGATATCCTCCTTGACGCTCCACGCTTGCGAACCATCTCATGCTCGGCTCCTTCGGACTCGGGCTCTTTAGCCGAATAACGCGGCTTCGAACGCTACTGGCGTTCTTTGCTTGTCTTTCGCTAGTCCGAATGACCCCTTACCGAACCATCGTGTACCGCCCATCGCTCATCATCCGATCTTTACCAAATTTTGGTGTTAACACATCTCCCGTGTGCCGCGCCATGATGGACTTCTCCTCAAAGGGGTGATTCACCGCACAGCGCGATTTCTAAGACGAGGGAACAAGAGAACGCAAATGATAGAAAAAGATTGACACGCATCATATTAATTAAACCGATACAAGGAAACAATATAACCCAAATTAACGAAAGATAAAGAGATTGCCATGCAAATGATTAACCAACAAGCGATTCCTTAGCAAATTAACCACACAGATCATTGTATCTTTTACACATCCACACAAAAGATAAAGAGAATGTGGTCGGCTTAGAGAACTGGAAAGGATGAACGCCATGATCGAGTGTGTGCTTAAATAGTGAGTTAGCCCGGTTGCTCCATTTCCCCACGATCGAAACGCGGCGTCAACGCAACCGCTTGGAATTCCCACGATCGAACGGTAGTTTTAAATAGCGGGCTAAGGAGCGGTTTACCTCTAAAAACAGCTATATAGCGGAGCTAATAGCGGGCTATAGCGGAGCGGCTAAATTGTACTTACATGAACAGAAATAGCGGCACCCCGCTCGAAAGGCTATAGCGGGCTATTTAAAAGCAGTGTAGTGTCTGGGGCTCAAGAACTCTAATTTTCCTTTTTAATCTCTGGTCAAAACTTGTAACTAGTCTTTCTCCCACATAGGAACTCCAAAATTGATGGTTTTGCTTTTCTAATTTTTTTAAAAAATCATGCTCTATCGGCGATTGTATTATTATTACTTGTATTACTATTTGTCATGTTTCATCAATAACATTTGAAATTTGAATTTTAAAATTACAACTTCAAACAAACATTTTTGGAGCATCTAATGATTTCAGCGAGAAGAAGTCATGAACATATAAAAGTTGTGCAGCTTCTTATGATGTACACCTTTTACTTGGTCATTTCTTCACCCGACGACGCCACGGTAACATTGTTCACAAGATTTACACATCCACATATAGTTTATATGAAACTACGAGAGACATCTCTAAGATTTGTGAACAATGTCTAACACTATGTCGGATGGGGAAACAACCAAATTAAAATAAGAATTAGTGAACAGAGTCTTTGGAAGAAACAAGTTCTGCACCCGTCTTTGGGAACAAGGAGTTTGTAGTAGTGGGCGTCCGTCCTTCGTTCTTGTCGGCCCGGTCGGTGCCTCTACCGGGCCGGTGCTGATTTGTTGTGTGAGAAAATTACCGGCTGGCCGGTGGCTTTTTGTGAGAGAAAAGCACTCTTGGTCGGTGGTCGAACCACCAACGAGAACGGTCTGCAGTCAGTCATCAGATCACACCGCGACTGCGGCAAAGAAAGATGGATCGGAACGACGGCGGGGCGGGCGTGGGCCCCATTCTCTACGAGGTGTGTAGGATAACGTAAAGGATTCACATGCAAGGGTGTGTATAGACGCACTTTGTGTAAGTATAGATGAGTTCAGTAGGAAAAAGGCGCCCCATTTTTTTCGGCCGCAACGCGTCATGTCGCCATTGCGCCGAGTGCACCGCCGGCCCGATCATTGGGGCGTGTTTGGTTGCCCGTGTGGCATCCCGCATCGGGCTCGCATGGCTCGGCTGGCGGGTGTTAATTTGGCCATGCCAAATGCATGCAACAGGCCCCCTGTGTTTGGTTGCCTGCATGAACCCAACCAGCTAGCTAGAGCTGTTGTTTGGTACCGTGCATTTGTGTGAGATTTAAATTTGTGCATGCATGGTTGTTGTTTGGTTGCCTGCATACATGCTAATTCAAATTGTCACAAGCTACAAGCCGATCACAATAAAAGTAACTAGTCTTTTACCATAGCTTCCAAACTAAAAACCCTATGACTACAACAATAATTAGGACTACTACGAGCACTAGTAAACGGTGCCACCGATCTCCAACAAGGTTAGTTTACTGGTGGATTAACAAGTGGTAGTAGAAGGGGTGGATCCACTGGCCGTCCAAGACCAAGCGCAAAAAGCTTGCTCGGCCTCCACTTTTGTGTTATATTTCCCGTAGCAATTTCACGGAACCTGTATACTTGCTCGTGTGCTTCTTTCTAGGTTGAGTACACCCCGGGTTCCCTGCCATGATGAACCACATACCATGCCATTGCCGCAAAAAGAAACAAATTGTAGGAAACATAACACAAACATGGCTTATGTGTGCTCGAGTTCATGTAGAAACATCATTGGCTAGGTCATGTGCTCAGATTATAGGAACAATGATCACGGCCCTAAGGCATGTGCTTAAAGTATAGGAAAAACATCACGGGCATATAGGGCATGTGCTCGCATTTTATGAAAAAAAAAACATCACAGGCAATAAGGCATATGTAATCCCGGGCTAGGGTTTCAAGAACAAGGAGAGAAGAAAAAAAATCACCTGAGAGAGAGAGAGGGCTCGAGATCCACTTTGCTACAACACAAAGAGAGAGAGAGGCCTCGGATCCACGATTCACAAAGCAAGAACAAATCGAGAGGGGAGAGAAAAACGCCGGTGGCGAAGAACTGAGCGGCGGGGAAAGAGCAGGAGGAGGGAGCGAGGGGATATATAGGCGAGATTGGCGCGAAGGGAGGAGGAAACCCTAGAGAGTTGTCATCTCCAGCGGCCGAAATCGCCGAGCGCCGCGCAAGCACGAGGGAGCACGGAGCGAGCCCGGCCGGGAGGAACGCCGATTCGGCCGTTCCTCTCTAGCCCCGGCCGTGGAGCACTTTTTGCACGAAAGGGGAGCTGGCGCTCGGGGACCGAGCGTGTAGGGGTGTTTAGTTGGTGAAATATTTTGGGTTGGGCTCTTTGTAGCACTTTTCGTTTTATATTTGGTAGTTAATATCCAACCATGGACTAACTAGGTTTAAAAGATTCGTCTCGTACTTTTCGACCAAACCGTGCAATTAGTTTTTTATTTACCAACATTTAATGCTCTAAAAATGCGTTAGGAGATTCGATGTGAATGAGGAACTGTAGCACTTTTTGGGTTCTTGTAGTACAAACTAAACACCCCCAAACATTGGGACCTTTGACGACGGAGCCCGGGGGGGCATATCCGGGGCACCAAACATGCCTTAAAAATCCCACGTCTCTACACTTCGATCGTAGCATCGCAGCCTTTGGGTTTAACTCACCATATCGCTCGCCCAACCGAGCGCGGACTGCATATGGAGACATGCTTGCGAGAGGCCTTCGGACACAAGAACTCGATTTTTCTTTTTAACTGTGGGCCAAAACTTGTAACTAGTCTTTCTCCCTCATAGTAACTCCAAATGTGATAGTTTTTCTTTCTATTTTTTAAAGAATAATGTTGTATATATCAAGATATTGTATTCTTATTGCTATTACTTTTGTCATGTTTTATTGAGAACATTTGAAATTTGAATTTCAAAATTACAACTTCAGACAACATTTTGGTTCATCCAATGATTTCAGCGAGAAGAAGTCAAGCACGTAAAAGTTGTATAACTTCTAAAAATGTAGTACACCGTTTATATTGGCCATTTCTTCATCCGACGATGTCGCGGTAACATTGTTCACAAGATTTACACATATCTCATATATAGTTGATGAAACTATGAGAGAGATTTCTAAGATTTGTGAACAATGTCACTAGCACTACTATGTCGGATGGGAAACAACCAAAAAATGTAGATCTTGCTAAGTTCAAACTCTCTAGTTGAAAACCTTTTGGTTTGACAATACCTTGTAAAGGAAATCTAGGTCTCAATTTCAAAAAATGGAAATTGAAATTTAAATGTTTTAAGTGACCTCGGATAGACAAACCACCAACATGACGATTGTAACTTCGCAATTATCCATGAAACTTTGTAGTTTACAACGTTTTTGATTCGGCATCATCTTGTCATGGAAAAACATGCAAATGATTGAAAACATTTAGCTTAGAGACGCGCATTGGGATATATAGTTTCGCTCGAAGAAAAGGCGTCTCGCCCATTTCCTTGGGACGTGTTCCGTGCTCATGGTCATGTCCATCACTCGGCCAGATTACGCCCAAGCGCCAACTTTTGTTCACCCCCCCACGATGAGCTTCCAACAAGAACCCTAATTTTTCTTTTTTAATCTATGGTCAAAACTTGTATAACTTCTTAAGATGTACATCTTTTATGTAGGTCATTTATTCATATGATGATGTCGCGGTAACATTGTCCCACGAGATTTACACATGTGTCATAGAGTTTATGAAAGTAGAAGACAAATTTCTAAGATTCGTGAACAATGTCACTAGCACTATTTCGGATGGGGAAACAACCAAAATAAGAATTTTAGGTCTTGCTAAGTTGTGAAACTCTCTAGTTGAAAACTTTTTGGTTTCACATTATCTTGTAAAGATAAACTATATATATATAGGTCTCAATTTCAAAAAATTGGAAATTGAAATTTAAATTTTTAAGTGACGTCGGATAGACAAACCACCAACATAATGATTGTAGTTCTCAAATATCCATGAAACTTTATAGCTTACAACATTTTGATTTGAGATCATCTTGTCATGGGAAAACATGTAATAGTTTGAAAACATTTATCTTCTGAGGCGTGCAGGATAGTTCGTCGCCCATTTGGCTCGACACCTCCGCCGGAGTGCACCGGCCGCGCGGCCCGCCCATAACCCACGCCCGCACCGGTCCAGCACCCGCATTATTGCTGCCGACCAACTCTTCGCCGCACAAAACATAGCTAGAGCACGCGCGCCCACCAAAAAGCTCCGGCCCGGCGCCCGCCGCGCCATGGAAAACCTTCCGCGTGACATGCTTGTAGAGATTGCGATTGGTGTCGCCAAGGTCTCGGCCGAATCCCATGGAGGACCTCCACAATCTGTGGGCCACACGCTCACGGATGAAAGCGGCGTCGGCGACCCCTGGTGGGGCGGGGCATCATTTGGACCGGGTGCTGTCACCCGCAAGCGGGGCCGGTGGCCGTACTACTCGCTCAAGTATCGAGAATCTTATCACCAAGCTCGCCGCCGTCGGCAACCCGGAGGCGTGCTTCAAAGCCGGCATGTATGCCGTCTTCGTCGATAGTCTGCCGACCGCCACGCCGTCGCCGAGAAGCCGCTAAGGCCGCCGCGCGTCGGGCATGAAACCGCCAAGTATGATCTTGCTCTTGTGCTCTGGGGCTAACACCGGCGCCATTAACCACGACTATGCGCGGTGGGTGTTGCGTGAGATCGAAGGCGACCACCGGCGACGGCCGGCCGGACGTCTGCGAACCGTAGGAACTGGAACTCTGGCTGAACGGCCCTGGCGACATGCATGGGATTTCTTGAGGAGCGACTTGATGACGGCACATATACCGCCAAATTGGAGTAGAGAATACCGTCCTCCAAAGACCACCGGTGCCTCGCCATGACGCGAGCATCGGTGCAGAGGGCTTAAACCGGTGCGCCGCCATTCACGGATGGACGATTCATTTGAGACGTGGAGAATGTTCTCGGCGAGGGAGTGTAGGATGCGCAAGGAGTGTGAAAGTTTCTTACGTGGTGTTGTGTGGGCACTATAAGCAAGTTTTAAATTGGGATTGATCGATCTATCGATCACATGCGTGATGAAAAGTTGGATGTTTTGTTAGTCGTAACCATGCATATTTTCCAAAAGTGACGAAATTTGGATTCCTAAGAAATTTTTCGTTTTGGGGCCGATTCCCAAATTCAAAAAAAAATGGTTCGATTCCTAAGACAAACTTATTTCGGGGCCAAATTCTTAATTCTCCCATAGTCCTTCCTATTACTCCAAACAATGTTTGAAATTTTGAAATAGCACACAAGTTACGATTAAGCCCTTTTTACATTAACCGTGGGACCATGGTGTGCGTGATCGAACACTCTGATTGCCACCTCGGATTCCTTATAGTGCTATACAGTTTTGTCTCGCATGTCTCTCGTCTCTTCCTTCTCCCATACTACACCTACTGTACTAGTTAGTACTCCTCTCACCTCTTCTCCGTCCCGACTTTCCAAACTCATCTCAACCAAACCCCGAGTACAGGCTTGTCCAGCCACATTGTGGCCTCGCCTTCGCCCTTCGTCTCCATCCCGAGCGGGTGGTGCTCTTTATCACATCCATGCAGCTAGATATGGTTTTTCATGTGGTTTTTGAAACGGCAAATCTGAAGTTTTTCTTTTTTTGGTGGTTGCGGTCTGGATCGAGTCCCGGCCGTTCGGATCTCGACTTCATGTGGTCTCCGAAGTCCCGGCCGCTCGATCTCGTGTTTTAGCTAGTGTTGGGTTGGGAAGGAGGCCGAGAAAGAAAAAATCGCAAAAGAAGCACATCTTCTTGGGTAAACACCGCCGAGATCTACGAAATGCACTTCTTTTTGAAGTTTTTTTAGTGGCTCTAAAAGGTTTTGTTTTGTCTTGTATATTTGTGTGATTCATGCTATAGCTTGTACAACCACAAAGACCTATGCGGGAGATTATAAAAGTATGGGTCTTTGGAGGTCGCCGGCGGGGCCACTCCCCTCTCCTCGCCGAGTCGAGCATTTTTTCCAGTCGCGCCGACTCGGCTCAACAAGTTTGGCAAAAGAAGCTTTGGCTCCGGCTCCTCCCGCACCCACTTTAGCTAGGAGCCACTTTTCTCTCTCCCCTCCCTCCCTCTCACCGACATTGGGCCATGTCGCTAGGAGCCAGGAGAAGCTCGATTTTGGGGCTCCCAGGCTCCGCTCTTGCCTTCTGATTGCCTTCGTAGTTTAGGTCTTGCTTCCTCTTTTTTGACAATGTTCGCTTGCTCTTGCTTCATCTTGTTTCATGGAATACTATTAAATCGGCCCAAAATCGGCGTTAGCAAAACAACTTTGATGTTCTCCGTAATGTTGTTATATTATCAAAAAAATTGTTAAAATTTGGAATGCTCGGCTCTCCAAGAATGCGCAGATCGAACCTCGTATTGCTAGTTTGTGCATTGTGGCTCAACAAACGAATTCAGCTTGATTTGTTCCGTAAAGAGGCGAATTTTGGCCTTGTGTTGAAACAAATTTGGCATCGAACACTCACCTCATTCTCTCTCTCTCTTGATCGAACAAGCATGTGAAATGACTCCATACATGACCCTCGATGTACGGTACACCTCACGTACGGTGTTCGAGCATGTCAACATCATCTTACGATTCTGAGACCCCGTCTTTGGATGAGCCGGCCGTCAGTAGCAACGTGAACGCTTTGGTTCCTTGTCGTAGAAGCGTCGAATTATAAACGAGAGAGAGAGCATGGCCACTGGCTGGGCCCCACAATTTAAACAACAACAACGATCATGGTTCGAGCACGTTGAGCGGCCCCACAATTTAAAATACCTAAAAAATGTTTTAACCGACAAATCAAAAATCTAAATTAAATTTCGATTATAATCAGCAAATTTGTTTCAATTAATTCTTCAAAATAAGACATCACATGGATATAGTATTTAGATAAAATTAACAGTGGGCCCACACGATGGTAGTTGGGATAGAGTAGGACAAACTTTTTTCAGGGCCAATTCCTAATTCTCCCTAGTCCTATTACTCCAAATAATGTTTAAAATTTCGAAATAGCACACAAGTTCTGATCGCCCTTTTACATTAACCGTGGGACCATGGTGTATCGCATCGAACACTCTACGAGTTGCCACCTCGGATTCCTTTATAGTTGCATCGAACACTCTACGATTTGCCACCTGGGATTCCTTTATAGTGCTACTATGGGCGGTTTTCTCTCTGAGTCTCTCGTCTCTTCCTTCTCCCATACTACACCTACTAGTACTCTTCTCACCTCTTCTCCGTCGACTTTCCAAATTCATCTCAACCAAACCGAGTAGTGCAAGCTGTCCGGCCAATAGGGGACTACCTCGCCTTCGCCTTCGTCTCCATCTGGGCGGGTGGTGCTCTTTATCACATCCATGCAGCTAGATATGGTTTTTCATGTGGTTTTTCAAGCGGCTAATACAAAAGTTTTCCTTTTTTTTGGTGGTTGCAGATCACGGGGTCCGTCGCGGAAGCACATCTTCTTTTTTTTTTTTTGGTGGTTGCAGATCCGGGGTCCGTCGGGAAGCACATCTTCTTGGGTAAGCACCGAAATCTAGATTGTAAAGTGCATTATCCTTCCTTTTTTTGAAGGGTTTTTTTTTTTGAATGGCTATAAAAAAGGTTTTGTTTTGTCTTGCATACGTGATATCTGTGTGACTCATGCTATCTACTAGTAGCTTGTACAACATTGCTCAATAATTTTGCTGTCTTATACCTTTTCCCGATTCTTCCTAGGTACAAACACAAAGACCTACGCGGGAGATTATAAAAGGATGGAGAGGAGGCGAAGAAAATGTCGCAAGAAAAGCACATCTTCTTCGCTTGGAGATCCTTTTCCACCTCTCAACCTTCTTCTTGCATGCTATCGGCTGGCCTCGCCTTGCTTCACGTGGATTCCGCTTCACGTATCATGTGCATGGCTAGAGCTTAAGGGGGTGTCGGGATCACGCCCCAACTCGCCTTCGTAAGATTAGGCATGCCAGGACCAAAGGCGAGTGTTTGGTTCGACTTTGCGGTGGCGCCACACCCCGCATGCTTACGTCGTTTTTCTATTTTTGCTCATCATTTAGTGTGTGGCGAGTGTGGCAAGTGTGGCGGCCGTTTTGCCCGCCACCGGATGTGTGGCCGCCACACCGCGGCGTGGTCGTGGCGCATGTGGCGGGGCGCATGGGCCGGGAGACCCGCTATTGGAGATTTTTATGATCCCGCCAAGGGCCGCAAGCGTCTCGGCGGTGTTGTTGTCTCTACACGAGTCCGGACAAGAGGAGGCCGCCTTCTAAATAGATGCTCCCTACTCGAATTTGTATCGAACTTTGTATTGCTAGTTTGTGCATTGTGGCTCAAAACAATTCAGCTTGATTTGTTCCGTAAAGAGGCAAATTTTGGCCTTGTGTTGAAACAAATTTGGCATCGAACACTCACCTCCACCTCTCTCTCTCTCTCGATCGATCGAGCAGGGCATGTGAAATGACTCCATACGTGACCCACGATGTACAGTACACCCATCGCATACCGCGTGTTCGAGCATGTCATCATCATGATTACGATTCTACGAGACCGCATCGGTGCGGATGACACTGCGAGGATGGACGGAACGACGAAGTTTTTATATTCCCAAAAAGTTTTGACCCAAACCCTTTTCCAACAATACTACGGGGACTCGCCGACGACAGAGGCGGCCCGGCCTACGGCCGTGCCAACGTGAACGCCACGGTTCCTTGTCGCGAAGCGTCGGATTAATTATAGATGAGAGAGAGCATGGCCACACGCGGCTGGCCCCACAATTTAAAATACCTAAAAAATGTTTTAACCGACAAACCAAAAATCTAAATTAAATTCCGATTACACCATTAAATTTGTTTCAATTAATTCTTCAAAACAAGATGTCACATGGATATACGTATTTAGAAAATTACAAGTGGGCCCACACGATGAATCTGAAGAGAAACCGGGAATCTTGATGACTAGGACAGAATATTCCTTCTAAAGGAAGCAAATAGAGGAACGTGAGTCAATTTTTTTCGTTTTGCAAAAATCCAAGGATGGTAATTGTAGACTAGTTTAGCAAACTCTTGGAGACGCACTTTGTCATTTTACTTTTAATTGTGAGAAATTGTGAAATTTAATCCTCGCCATTTGGAAATATGACCACGAGAATTCGCTTGCTTTTAAAAATATGACCCATGTTGTGCGATTTGCTATGAAATCTAGACTTTTCGAATTTTCGATTTCAATAATTACTGAGGGGCCATTTTTCCTTTGTTTAGGGCATCGGGGCCGCCTACCAACGCTGGGCCGGCCGATGGAGCCGTGCGACTTGCCACGCGCGGCCACCCTATGGATGTGGGCCGGGCAAATGAGGTATTTGGGAGGAGCAAAGTGGGAGCGCGTGTGAAAGGTCCCTTGTGGTTTTGGTAATTGAGTGTCAACATTAGGTGAACTAATAATGTGTGATTGAGATAATACAATGAGATTAGTTCACATGTGATGATGCAATGGAGGAGCTTTATTGCATATGAGACATGACATGGAGTCATGTGACCAAGGTGGTGAAGATCAAGACAAGGCTTGGCTTGATGGACCGGTTGCAAGTGTGAAGGGCAAGTCGAGGCGGTGAAGCGATGGACCGCGAGGCGGTGAAGCTTAGGCAAGACTTGGCGCCGACGGACCGACATAACGGTGAAGAGCAAGTGAGGTCAAGATCGATGGACCAATAGTGTCACGTGATGATATGAAGTGGATCATATCATTTGGTGATCGTGTTGGTGCATGTGTTGCATCGGCACTTGGAGATGGAGCGGAATGGAAATGCGCCAAGGCAAAGGTATAACCTATAGGGCATTTCATTTCGCCGGTCATTGGTGCTTAGAGAAGTTTATGACGGGGTTTAGGATAGATGGCGTACTATCAAGAGGGGCAAACTTGTTTGCATATCGGTCATCTAGTGCCACTTGAGCGATCTAACTTTGCGATGTGTTAGGATCGAGTGGCGTGCTAATAGCTAACCCGTCCTTTGAAATGATTGTGAAAATGCTAACACACATGCACATGGTGATGTACACTTGGTGGTGTTGGCACATTTGCAAAGGCGGTGGATTCGGCACTTTCGAGAAAAATGAGTTGCATATTTTCTATTGCGCCCGGATGCATCGTGGTGGTGAAAACATGCTATTCCTCGTGCTCAAGTTGGTATACTTGTTGGATAGCATGTCGGGGCAAAGGCGACGGAGTTTCGCAGAAAAGGGCGACCGGACGCATTGGAGAGCCCGGCCGGACGCGACCGGCCGGACCGGTCCGTCGCTGGTTCCGATCAGAATTCCGAGAGCTTGTTTTCGGGGTCGTCGTCGGGGATCGACCGACGCACCACCGAAGCTCGGCCCGACGCTTCGGTTGCCGTTGGTCGTGGGGGCCAAGGACTTTGTCCTATGTGACCGAAGCACCTTGTTGGGTGCGACCAGGACTGGACCGGACTTCGGTGGTGAGTCCGGTCGTGTGTGTCCGGCCGATGCCAGAAATGGATTTTTCCTCCCAACGGCTCTATTTGACTTGGGCCCTATTTATACTTGCCTTGGTCGGCCATGGCGGTTCTTCGAGCACACTTGGGCCTTGGTGGCTTGTGTTGTGGTGCTTGAGAGCCCTCCCACTCACTTGTGATTGATAGTGTTCATCCAAATCAAAGTGAGGAGTGATTCTAGTGCATTCGCGTTGAGAGATCGCATTCGTGGCACTAGGTGATCTTGTTGCAAGCCGGTGTGCTTGTTTCTCTTGGAGGTTGCCACCTCCTAGGCGGCTTGGTGGCAAGAGACTTCGTGAAGCACGCAACGGAGATTGTGCGGTGCTCAGAAGGAGGATTTGTGAGAGGTTCGAGCTCACCTCGCGGGGATCGCGAAGAGCATCACTACTAGAGCGTGTCATTGAGTTACCACCCTTGTGAGTGGCGTCTTGGAGAGCCTTGCGGTGAGCCGCATGGGGGCCAACTAGCGAAGGCACCGTCTAGTCCAAGAACCATCAAGGTGTTGGTCGACACAACGAGGAGTAGGGGAAGTTGGCAAGCTTCCCGATACCTTGGCAAAAAAATCACCGGTGTCAACTTGTCTACTCTTCTCGGTGGTTTGCATTCTCCAAATCACAAGCTTTGTATTTACATTCATATATACCTTGTGCTTGTGCTTGTGGAGTAGCTCTTGCAATTACTAGCTTGTGTAGCTTGTTAGTTGCTTTGCTTAGTTTGTGTAGCTAAGTAATTTGAGCCTTTGGGTTAGGCGTGTGTCGCCTTGACCTTAGTGCATCTAGTGAGCTTAGGTTTGGCTTTGTGCTTTTGCTTATTAGAATTGTGTAGGAGCTCACCCTTGTTTGAAGTACTAGTGCATAGGTTTGTGTGACCTTGCAATAGAAACGGTTAGGAGCTCGAGCTAGGCTTATCACCTCATTTGCTTTGTGTAGGATCTTTTGTGAGGTGATTTAGAGTCATAGCTAGAGGGGTGAAGTCTTGGCTAAACGAATAGTTTAAATTCCGCATCATATTTGTTTAGCCGGCGCAATTAGTTTTAGAAAGGACTATTCACCCCCCCTCTAGTCTCCATCTCGACCCTTCAGCGTGGCGTGTAGACTTGGGGCAGCGGACGGCGGTTCGGCGGCGATGGCGCTATCGCGTTGCACTTCGCGGACTCAAGACGAAGGTTGTGCTCGGTCTGACTCTCCGTGAGCCAGCGACGGGCTCAAGAGGAATTGAGGAAAGGGTAATGATGTCCTTTCCCATTCTCAAACGATTAAAGAAATTTTCTAAATTTATAGAAAATACAAAAATCCCAAAAAAATCCGGATTTCATAATAACTCGCGCGACATGGGTCATATTTCATAAGGCATGCGAATTCGGGTCATATTTCTAGCGACACACGATAATGGGTTAAATTTCATAATTTCTCGTTAATTGTATAAATGAAGTCGCTAGAAGCAATGGTTTAGCAGCTCCCTGTCGTAGTCATATCTTGTTGGCTACTCTACTAAGCAGCTCCCTTTCATAGTCATATCTTGTTGGCTACTCTACTACAAGTAGCTTCCTGTCGTATTTTTTTAGGGCGAAAATCTAGATGAAAAACTCGATACTAACACTACTGCCCACACCTAGGGTGGCCTTGTCATCTGTCTTACCAACCTCATGATCTTTGTGGATGCAGACCATGTGGATCGACCTTGGAGGCAGATCCAAAGACGGGATCTAGCGCAAACGCTAGGAACATGTGTGTTGTGTCGATCTTACGACCGCCCTAGCGTCTCACCCGGTACATCCGGTGGCTTCGATCCCCCATCGCCTACAAAATTAAGCATGGTGGAAATGGAAGAAATCCTCACCAATTTAAGTCAAGATATTGTTGCCAACAACTAGATGCTTTAATTCTATCTCACCATTATGCATTAATCGATGAGAAGCACTATTGTATTTTAATTAATTAGAAGCGTCAGAGCTAGGTTTGCTCACCTACGGTTTAGAGATCGCCCGACCACCGTCATCGGCGACCCCTGTAGAGGCGGGCGAGCACGGCCGCCACCGGCGAAATCCTGGCAGGTCGGGCGGAGCACGCCTCAACACGAAGATGGCGGCCGAGCACGGCGACGCCCTTCTTGCGTCCTTCGCCAAACGCCACGAGCACCAATATAATGCCGGAGAGGAACGCGGTGACAAAGGAGGAGAGCTCTAAGCACGCCCGCGAAGTACTTACGATTTCGATATGGCGGAGCACACACCAACGCAGCCCACCGCCCTGTGCGTCGCGCTCCTCCGCTGGCCCCCCGCGGTGTGCCGCCACCGCGAAAGAGGGGTGCTCAAGTGTGTGGCAACGCCTTATATATATCCGCAAGAACCCGAGCAGGCTAACCCGAACGCACGTACAAAGGTACAAAGACGTACTAAAGAATCGTCGCTAGAATGTATAACCCTAACCGGTACGCTTTACAAACGCATATCTCGCTTTACTAGGTAGGAGTACTATAGTTACGTACACATGGTACCACATACGCCTCCTCGTAACTCCAACTTAACGCGGGCGCGCCTCGCGATGCGAAAGCCGCCACTTACACACGCATGCCGACATCCATCGTCTCTAGTCGACGCGTGCCTGTAACTATGTAGCGGAAACGGCCCGGCTCGTTGTACCACAAGAGAACGGGCCTAACATCCAGTCCAAATTCAGGCCTAAAGGAAGGCCGGGTGACAAAGGAGGAGAGCTCTAAGCACGCCCGCGAGTACCTACAAATCGATATGGTGGTGGCGGAGCACAAACCAAACGCAGCCGCTGTCCCGCGGCGGCGCGCCCCTCCACCGCCACCACCGTGAGAGAGAGAGAGACGGTGTTGAAGTGTGTGGCAACGCAGCTGGAAAACGGCCCAGCTCGTTGTACCACATGAGAACGGACCAACATTCAGCCCCAAAGGAAGGCCGCCGGCCGAGGCCCGCTCAAAACCGGATGCGTGCCCGACTGGGCCCGCCCGTTAACCGCATCGTCAACATCCATCGCCTCTAGCGTGACGGGCGATCAGAAGACTCGAGACAAATACAGCGCGTGCAAACCGCCGAGCGCCCGCTCATCGACATGTGTCTCGCAACGCTTGCGCACACCACCACACTGCGTGGACTATGGCAGCAATGCACGATCAGAATACGCGACGATTCATGCGCACGCGCGCCAAGCGTCATTTCGATACGTGTCCGCAATACATGTCATACATGTTGAGCACGGCACTCGGTTTCAAAAACTTGCGCCAGATTATCCGAGATACGTTGAATTCTCGCAGACACTCGGTTTCAAAAGCGCCTCGCCGAAGCCGCCGCTCGCGTGCGGCCCAACGAAAAACGTGCGGATTAAGAAAAACACGCGTTACATGGGACACATGTCCGTAATGACCTCCTATTATAGACGCGTATTGGTCTTGTGGGACCATCCGACGCCATTATTATCGACGCCGCCCAGCCCCAAGGCGTCGGTAATGTCACAACAAAGGACAAACACGGATGCTCGTTATTAGCGACGTCCTCCGGGCTCACCGGGCGGTTATTAGCCTTTTACATAGTGAGTGCCGCGGTGTCGGTCTTGGCAAAGTGCCACACTTAAGTTCGACATAATGCTTAGTGTGTGTATGTGTGCTCGTTTTCAAGCCAATCCAAAGGAATGTCACAATGCGGCCTGTTAAGGGAATCTTGAGATATTTAGTCCTCACTCCTAACCTTGGCTTGTGGTATCCTAAGGGTTTCAAGTTCAATCTACTTGGCTATTCAGATTCGACTATGCGCTTGCAAAGTAGATCGAAAAAGCACTTCGGGGACATGTCAATTCCTTGGGACGGTCCTTAGTGTCTTGGAGCTCTAAGAAGCAAAATTGTGTAGCCCTTTCCACCGCCGAGGTAAGTATGTTGCAAAGGGGTGCATGCCGTGCTCAACTACTTTGGATGAAGCGGACCTTAAAAGGATTATGGATGTCATTTCACAAAGATACCTCTTCTTTGTGACAACGAGAGTGCCATCAAACTCGCAAATAACCCGTAGCACACTCTAGAACAAAACACATAGACATCCGTCATCACTTCTTGAGAGACCACGAACTCAAAGGAGATATCGCAATTCGCCATGTGAGCACCGAAAAGCAACCGGCGATATCTTCACCAAGCCTCTCGATGAGTCAAGGTTTTGTGCTTTGCGTAGTGAGCTAAACATTCTCGATTCTCGTAACTTGGTTTGAATTCCAGCACACATGCAATTTTGATTGAGACACTAGATCGACATAGGAAAAGTTTGTGAAAATTTTCATATAGTGTTTCAAAAGGTTTTCAAATTCTAATCCGAGGTTCAATGCCATAGTTCTCGTATTGTTGATGTCTCTCGGCAATGAATCTTGGTGTCTCTCGTGATCAAATGAGAGAAAGAATGAGTCGTATGTGGCAATATATATGCAGGATACCGACAGTACGGGAACTTGCAGCTGCCCCCAAGACTGGGTAAGCAGCGCTGGGCAAGGCGGCGGCAAAGGCCGCACTTAGGGGTCGGTCCGAGGTCCGAACCGGTATGGGGCCAAAAGTTTTTCTTCTTTCCTTTTCTACCCCGGCCCATCCGGTTTCTTTTCTTTCTCTCCTCGCCCAACTCCTCCCCTCACGCCGCTCTCTCTCTCTCGCTGAAGGAGACGGCGCCGTCGTTGCTGGCCGCACGACTTGCCAAGACCGGCCGGCGCCGCGCCCGGCGGTGCCACGCTGCCCGCGTCGCCCGCACGGTCCTTGCTTTCGTCCCGCCGGCTCTGCTCCCTCTTCCTCGAGCGGCTTCTCCCTCTCCTCTCCCTCAATCAACGAAGGTAACCAAACCCTAGCCTTGAAATTTCTTGCCCGATCTATACATGGTGTAGAAATTGATCATGGATTTGAGCTTCCTAGTGATGTATGAACCTGTTGGAAAGTGATTTGGTAGGTTGGAATCGATGGATTTCGCATTTTAATGATTTAATTGATTTAGGGGAGTACGGCACGGCATTGCCGTCCCCCAAATAGAACTTAAGTGTTCTTAGCTGATTCAAACAAAGAAATATCCCTCAAATCACTTACTTCATTAAAATGGGAAATTGATTGAATCACTATATCGAAGAAATTTTCATTCTAGTTCATACTCAACTTTTCAATCCATGGACGATTTACACACATATTATGATTTGGCTTCTGAAATTGTGGTAGTTAAGTAACCTGTCTTGATTAGATGCATTAGAAAGTTTATTAAAATGAATTTTGGCGACATTTGAGCAAGGGGAGCCAAAGTGTCGCGTGCTTCACACCGCAGCCGTGCCTCTCGCGCGGTAAATGCCGCGTGGCCCGTGCTCTAACCCCGGACAAATTTTGCTCAAAATCATCAAAATTTATTTTCTAACCTTTCTACTGCATAAATTTGGCCACTTTACTTCCTATCCATGACAGTTTCTGATCAAACTCTAAATCTTACATAGATGGACCCTGGTGGTGATCCCCATGGCAAGAGGAAAATGAGGGTCAAGGTGGTTGAGAAGAGAGGCCGTGGCAGAAAGACCATGAGCAGAGGGGCAGGTGGCAGTAGCAGTGGGTCAGCTGGACTCACTGAGGAGCAGCAGCAGCAGTATGGGTACACCATTGTGCCTGATGGTGACCAAGGCACTCTTGAGCACCTGTCCATCTATGACAACAGCTACATGGTGCCAGTGGAGGGTGTCTTTGAGATGGCAGCCCCTGCAAATACTCAGCCCATCCCAGTTGTGAGCTACCTCAGGAAGCAAAGGGAAGTGGCAGATGCTAGAGCTTACAATGTCTATGCAGATGAGAAGACAGAAGGCATTGATGAGAGGTTTTGGGTGGCTTTTCACTCAAACTTTATCCGGCTTGATCCTCTTTCACTCATCCAAGAGCAAGATCACCACTATGCACTACATAGACTTTGAGAGGATGGCTGAGAAGGAAGAGGATGCCTTCAATGAGGCAATTGAGGCTTGTGACAGATTTGAGCTGACAGATATCATGGCATTCAAGCATGATTGGAATGAGGAGATCCTAAGTTTGTTCCATGCTACCTACCATTGGGACAGGCAGGCTGATACCATCCACTGGATGACTGACAGGAAGCACTACAGGTTGGACTTTATCACCTTCTGTCAGATTCTTGGTTTTGGGGTCGATCACGAGGCGGTTCATCGATATCCATGAGATAGAGCCCGTTGAGATCAAGGTGATCGTGGACTCCGCCGGGCAAAGCCAAGGGAAGCCGATATGGCAAGAGGAAGGGTTTGAAGGACTTCTTCTATGTGATGAACAACCTACAACAGTGCACAATTGATCCTAAGGATGGGGCAGCCTCGTATATCAATGGCTATGCTAGGAATCTTCTAGCACATTTCGTAAATGATGAGACTTTCAATGTGGGAAGATTTATTTGGAGGCGCCTAGCTAATGCCATGGATGATGCTAGAAGGAACTTGCCTTACGCTCCCTACCACATGTTCATGATTGAGAGGGTCACGTGGAAGATTTATCCCAAGGACCTGCTTTCCATACAGCTCGCAACATTGAGAAGACTCATGGCTTGAGGGAGGGAAGACCGCTGGCGATCTATCGCAGAGGCACCTCACCGGCAGAGAGGACTTGGAGCAGCCCTCTAGCTCTAGGCCTAGGAGGCACGGGGGGTCTCGATCCAAGGTGAAGAAGTGCATCAAGGCCATCTTTGGGCATTTGCGCATATGCTTCTCGCCAGACTTATGAGATGCGCAGGAGATGAGGCGGTGCTTTCAAGAGTGTTAGGGAGAAGCAAGTGTGGATACAGATCACCAAAGAACTCTACCGAGTTGTTCGCAGGTTCTATCCTAGCTCGGGACCATTAAACAACTCGAGTAAGGCAATGGAAGCATAGCTACGGTGACTTCGTTGTAAATAGGATAGAACGCTAGTCGATTACCTTTGTTTAGAGGTTTGGGGTGTTCGGTTCCTCTACGAACAACCCTTTCTCAGATCCGACTAGGATCGAGCGAGTTCCTTGGCCCCATGGACTATAAAAGGCGGCCAAGGAACACCTCATAGAGGAGAGAGCACCTAACAACATAACACAAGCTTGGCTACGACCAAGCGCCGTAGAAGTTTCATAGCCGATTCTCTACCGACCCCATCAATCAAAAACAAAGCTCACGCCGACCGGACGTGAAAGGTCTTTACCGATCCTTGATCGAGGGCCCAACCAAGATAAAAACCCTCACGTCTCATGTCACCAAGCAAGAACAAACCGCTGGCTCTGTGTTCGCCGAGGTTCGAACAAACCCGCCCGGTTCACCTCACGGCGTGCTGCCAAAGAAGTCTACGTAAAGACAAGTCAATCTTCGTAAGAACAACCCCGAAGACCAAGAGCAAGACTCTACCACCTTCAGCAATTTACAGAGGACAAGTCGAATCTTCGAAGAATAACTCAAGACCAGAGCAAGACTCTACAACCACTTTCAAGAAGTCTACAGAGGATGTCGGATCTTCGAAGAATAACCCCTCAAGACCAAGAGCAAGACTCAACCACTTTCAAAGAAGTCTACGAAAGGACGAGCCGAATCTTCTAAGAACAACCCCGAAGACCAAGAGCAAGACTCAACCACTTTCAGCAAGTCTACGTAAAGGACGAGCTGAATCTTCGAAGAACAACCCCGAAGACCAAGAGCAAGACCCTATCACCTTCAAGAAGTCTAAAAGACAAGTCAATCTTCGTAAGAACAACCTCAAGACCAAGAGCAAGACTCTACCACCTTCAACAAGTCTACAGAGGACAAGTTGAATCCTCGGAAGAACAACCCCTCGAAGACCAAGAGCAAGACTCTATCACCTTCAAAGAAGACTACAGAGAAGACGAAGCCGATACTCCGTAAAGAAGAACTCGAATTCAAGAGCAAGACTCCACTCATCATGACAAGTCTCAAGAAGAAGACAGAGGTCATTTGTCGAAGAAAGCAACCCCGACAATCCTGAGCAAGCTCTTACAACCATCTTGCCTAATCTACAAGGAAGACAAGCCGATTCCTTCGTAAGAAAGAACTCAAGTACTCGAAGCAAGATTCCGCCATCGTGGAAAGGCTAGCCAACGCCACAAGGGAGAAACAACCTAAAAGCACACAAGGACAAGATCCTACGCTACCTTCGCAGATCTACGGAAATACAAGACCGACAAGTCAGGAAAACAGCCCCGACAACTCGAAGGTGACTTCAATACTATAAAACCAAGTCTACGTAAGGCAAGCCGGATCATCACCGAGACAACAACTGGGTGTCACAATGAGTGACTCCAAACAACTCCTAAGACGAACCTACATGAAGGACATAAGAGCCTTAAGCCTAAGGAAGAACTCTAAAGGCGCACTCAACAAGTCGTCCGAAAAAGAAACCGAAGAGCACGACAACAACAAGCAGAGGACAACCGCAACAAGTCCGCACGAAGACAGATCGAGTCATACAAAAATACAAGTACAGAATAGATAAAGGGATGATCTCTTTATTCAACATCTTGAAGATTACAAGTTACATGGGAAACAACTCCCTACAAGATACAAAGAAGACTTCGGATGCACGAGGAGCCCAACAAGAACTCCCGCGAACAAGATACAAAGAAGACCCGGGGACTATAACCCTAAGGAGTACAACACCGCAGTGTGAGAATCCGCATCCAACGGAGTAGAAGATGGAGCGCCGGACCAGATCCGAACCCCAAGAGCCCGAATATCAACAACTCGTGGCTACTTCGGGTCAAGACCCTTGCGCCCAAGTCCATAAACACCTGAGCTCGAAGAACCCCGACGACGGCGTGGAATCGGACCCCGTGATCAAGATGTTTAATTCGGCGAAGAAAAGAACCCTCTCCGCAGACGGCTCCGAGTTCACCATGTCGCAGCCAGACGAAAAAGAGCCTCGAAGGAAGCGCTCAACTCCACAAAGAGTAGAAGGAAGCGCCTCCAAAGAACACCATCTTCGCCATTCCTCAAAAGGCACAACCTTCCCCGAAGACGAAGCGGCGACCAATACCGGTTGGGAAGCCGGGCATATGTCTACCCAAGCGGCGAGGAAGGAGACCAAAGAGGACCAGGAGGGTAACCGGAAAGAACCCTACGACCCACCCACACCAAGAAAAACGAAGGAGGAGAGGAGATCATCTTAAGTCACAAGACATCCCCGCACCCACTCCTCAAACTTTCCTGAGGGAACTACCGCGGGAATAACCACCACTATTCCCGATCACAAGACATCCCTCACTCACGTAAGAACCCTAGAAGGGCTAAAGAAGATGCCCGGGGCTGATCTACACTCAACGGCACCGCCCATAGATCCGAAGATCGGAAGGAAGCTTTTTTCTTACGAAGAAGAGAGACGATCGTAGGAAGAAGAAGCAGAGGAGAAGAAAGACACTCAATCCTCACCGAAGCAAAACCGATCATATTTATAGCGATATTAACACGCCTATGGACCAAGTCCACGTAAGACGAGGCAACCAACAAAAAGGAGCGGTCACCTCAAATCACGCGAAGGGAATTTATGGCAACGACGCCATCCATCGACTTTCGAAAAACGAGCGCCAAGAAAAGCGACTTTGCGACTCCCGTGATCGCATCGGAAAAAGAGAAACGGTCAAAATCCCGAGAAAATGAAGAACCTCTAAGAGCTCCTTCTCGCGAAGTTTTCTTGTTGATGTAGCCTCCATGGGTTTTTCAAGCGTCGCAAAGTGCCCTTTGTTCTTCTTAGTCTCCAAATAGGATAAATGGTTAGTGACAAGAATACCGTGAAAAGTCAAGGTGCATACTAACTTGATAACAAGTCCTTGCTTTTTAACAACTTATAATAAGATACTTTTTTTTTTTCTTTTTATAAGATTTTTTTTTTTTTATAAAAATTTTTTTTTTTCTTTTAGATAAACCGTTATGAACAAAGGTCACTACACATGCATATTATCGGGAACATGTCCTAATAGATCATCCCTTTAACCAACGCCTTCCCAAGAGCGGCGCCGAAATGCTTGTTGCATTTCTTAAGCGCAATCACTAGAAGCGAGGTTTAGAACCCATCTCTAATAACGGTGCGGAAATGCGCCGTTGACATTCCCAAGTGAAACCACCGTGTCGGTGATCCGAGCGGGATTATCAACGGTGATAGATCTTGCCAAACAAGATATTCATCAAGCGCCGCGGATCTATCATTGTAGCATTTCACCCTAAGTATTCATGGTATCGTTATTTATATTTTCCCAAAGGAAGGCATGGTGTAAAAGTCTCTAATTCGGACATGGTCAAGATAACACGAATGTATAATATAGACCAATGTTCATAAAAGGGATAAAATAAGATAGGTAATAGGATAACTTGACACACACACTCAAGCAAATCTCAAGGATAAAAGTAAAAGAAAGAATAAAAGAATAAATCTAACATGGAGTAGGCATATCCTAGATAGTCATGTTTAAGATAGCAGATACACACATGTTTTTCTTTGTTAGAGATTCTAGTTCAAGAAAGCCAAGGTCTCTGCTGAATTACGCCGGGCACCGCCCACGCCCAAAGGGCGGTGTCAGAGCAATTTACTTGCGCGCCACACCCGAACGTGGGGGATTACAAAGGGGCGGACAAGGTCGTCACAACCCAGCCGCCCTACCCCTCAACCGTGGGATGCGCCACAAAAGATAGAAAACCCTTAGTCTAGACACCACGTCTACACTAGTGATTATTACTCGGCGTGTATACAAGGCTTATCCGTCCCCAGGGGTCCTTTTACCGAGCACCACCCGAAGGAACGACTATCAATCCCCGCAACCCAACATCAACCAAGTCTAACTCTAGGTAGAACTCATCATATCGATCTAGCTCTTGGTCTAAACATGTATGTATGATAAATTAAGCACGATGTTCCATAAGACAAGATCATGATATAGAAACTATATACTAGTTCATCAATCAAGATTATGTCATAAGGACTTTGCTCTAATTCAAGAACATGACTATATTGATAAGTAGAGAACAAGAACAAGATGAAGAACTCTAAATTGATCATACCGAATAGCTCCAAAATGTCTTGCTCTCCTTTATTAATCCTTGCCAAACTCCTCCTAAGTACAAACTAAGAAGAAGAAAAAAAAGAAAAAGAAGAAGAAGAAAAAAGAAAGAAGAAGAAAGAAGAAGAAGAAGAAAGAAGAAGAAGAAGAAAGAAGAAGAAGAAGAAGAAGAAGAGAGAGGCTACATTGTGTGGTGTGTGTTACAATGGTGGGAGATGGTCTCCTTTTATAGGTAGAGGAGAGGGGCTTATTGGAAAATGTCCCTCCCCATATGGAAGGAGCCAAAACCGACACGGGAACACCTTCCTAGTTTGCTAAACCGACCAACCAACGTCGGCAACGCCAGTTTTGGAAGGTAACAAACCGCCTCGCCAAACACGGGGCCTGAACCGCCTCGGGATGGGTGCGGCGCACGAGGTGGTGTCTTGGCGCACTGTCTGGCTTCGGTTCGGGGCGGGCCTTTGGCAAGGCTGGCGTGTTTGGGCTTGAAAAGTTGTGTGGCGATGTTTGCTCGGCCCGGTTCTGCGTGTTTGGTCCATTTCTCCCTTGGGCTTGATGTTCTCCGTGAATGCGCTTTCCAGGGAGGCGCCTTTTGGTGTATTTTCCACTTGTTTCTTATATAAATCTGCACATTAATAATTTGGACACTACAAGTGGAAATATGTGAGTTATAAATGTATATGTGTGTAGTAAGGTATAGTTTCAACCCCTTATTGGTAGAATGTTGACGTTAAAAATGTGTCGTTAGTGACCGTCAACAAACTCCCCAAGCTTACCCTTTGGCGCGTCCTCGAGCAAAAAGTACTTGGTTGTTGATCGGGGAGTTGCTACTATGCCGATTATGTTTTTCAAGTACCGGGGTTATAATAAGATTTTCTACTAGAGTTTGAATAAAATGGCATGCCTTTGCTCACCCTTTATTACCTTTCATCGTAGCGGGGCTTTTTAGCTTTTCTCAAAGCCTTGGGCGATTGCCAGATAGAACGGTTATAACAGAAATACTTTCCATTCATCCTTTTGATCAACTTTCTCATCCGGGATTTATTTATTTAAGTTCTATTTTTCGTTTTTCGAGAAAGTATGGGCTTTATTGCTATATATTTTTTTTTAGAGAGGTGGGCTCTGCTCGCCCTAGACTTTTGTCTTTTATTTCCTCTCTCTCTTTTTTTTTTCTTCTTTTTTTTTGGAGATGTGGGCTCTACTCGCCCTCGGACACATGTCTATTTTTCATCTTTTTTTTTTTTTTTTAGCATAGCCCATATCATTTCTCTTTTCTTTCAAATTAGATTCCCGGATGTCAAGTTTTTTTTTTTTTTTTGGACAAAAATCATAGCAAATCCATTTGTACCATATCATACTTGGCAACAACTTAGACTAGATAGAGCCTATGCAACCCACATGAATCAGGTTTTTTTTTTCAGGATGAGTTCTTAGACTTAGCCACTAAACCCAAACTTTTGAGAAATTCGAATTATAAACTAGGCATGTGCAAAACGTAAGACAGAGCAACTATTCATCATTTCAACAAGGGGTAGAACTAAACATTTCTACAACACATATGTATGGAGTGGAATAAGTCTCCTCTCTCTCTTTCTTCTTCCCTCCTTTTTTTTTTTTTTTTATTCTCATACCTCATCATTCATATAGGATAAGAAAATAATCGAATGGAATGTGAGATACGAGTTACCTTTGTGGGAGTCCTCCCCAAGCTAGCTTTTGACTTACCTTCGGTTTATGAACGTTGCTAGCTTGTGAACGCTATGAATGGATCTTTTGATTAACATCGTCTTTTGAGCGTGCCGGGGAGACTCCCCCAAGCTTGTCTTGTGATGATCTTGGAAGAGCGGAACAACCATTCTTGGGGTTTCAAAGGTTTTTATTTATTTTTAATTTATCATTATCATTATTTTTTTTTTTTGGTTCACCAAACAACCGATCTGCATTGTCATCTCTTGGACTTACCCTCATGATGTTGATAAATTCACGCGGGGGTTAGTCCATATGGTCGACCAAATTCTACACTAGCGACTCGATTCAATAATCAAACTCGACTCCATGTCTAATCGATTAGGGTAGACTTTTTAACCTAAGCACCATGCTTAATTCAAAACGCCTATGGAAGTATGATCATTCGAATAACCAAAACTTCCAAACCAAAACATGCCAACATAGAAGAAGGACGCATGAAATGAAAACAAGATTCATCCAATGGAGATAAAGACATTGCAAAGGCGAACAAAATGATTATAGTTTTTTTATATACTAAAAATTTATTCAGAAAATATGTTTTATTGAGGAAAAATTTTTTTTCTTCTTTTTTTTTTCCTAGAAGAATTTATTTTATTTATAAAGATTTTTATTTTAGTTTTTTTTTTTGAAAATATTTACTTATAGATTTTTTTGTGTAGTAAATATTTTTGTTTATTTTGATAATAAAATATTTTATAAAACACATTATTATTATTATTATTTTTTTTTTGGAAGGTAATGGACAGAGGATGAGAGTGTAGGTTTCTCATTCCCTTGTTAGGGTCCTTCCCAAGCTAGCTCAATGCTCATCGGATCGGGGTTGTACCCCCGTGCTTTTGGTCTTTTCTGCATGGTTAGTATATGGTAGATTTCGTGAGTGGACTTACCATCCTTCGCGATTACCAAATTTTTAAAACATATGCAGGAAGGAGCAAAGCAAGCCGACTTGTGTTGTTTTATTTCTTTAATTTTTTTTTTTTTTTTATTTTTTTTTTTTTTTTTTTTTTTTTTGATAATTTTATTATCAAGGGAGGACAGAAAAACTTCACCAAACTTTTCAAACTCAAACAAGGCTAAGATAAAAATGCAATATAAGTCTAGCCTTGTTTTATCTCCATGATGAAATATTTTTTTTTATATATATATGGAGATAAGTATGAGTAAAAAGAATTGGTGAATTATTACCTTTGCGCACTGAGTGTGTGTATACCAACCGCGCATGAAGGCAAGATGTTGAAATTCCGCGGTGGTAGCTTGATAGTCCATCTCAGGCGGGCCACAAGACTTAGGTGATACACACATGTAGTGTATATGGACCATGGGCCTTAGTGGTCACAAAGGTGTAAAGGAGGATGTTCCTCCATTCCTTTTCTTTTTTTTTTTTATTCTTTTTTTTTTGGACCACTTTTTTTTTTCGATAATACTTCTCTTCTCTTTTTTTTTATATATATATCTTTTTTTTTTTCAAATCTTTTTTTTTTTTCTTTTCCTTTTATAGCAAGGCGAGACTAATCTCTTATTTATCTCTTTTTTTTTTCTTTTTTTTTTTTTTTTTTTTTTCTTTCGAGCTCTTTTTTTTATAATCCCCTTGGTGCACTTGGAACTTGATATTCTCACCATCTTCCCTCACACACTTGGACTTTTCGTGAAAAAGTCAAGTGTGCAAAGTCGTGGTCTCCTTTTGAGTGTGTTCCTTCGCCTAAGAGCATCAAAGTTTTCTTGTTGATGTAGCCTCCATGTTTTCAAGCGTCGCGTGCCCCTTTGTTCTTCTTAGTCTCCACCTGAAATGGTTAGTGACAAGAATACCCGAAGGTGCATACTAACTTGATAACAAGTCATTGCTTTTTATTTATAAGATTTTTTTTTTTCTTTTTTATAAGAGTTTTTTTTTATAAAAGATTTTTTTTTTCTTTTAGATAAGCCTGTTATGAACAAAGGTCACTACACATGCATATTATCGGGAACATGTCCTAATAGATCATCCCTTTAACCAACGCCTTCCCTAACAACGGCGCCGGAAATGCTTGTTGCATTTCTTAAGCGCAATCACTAGAAATGGTTTAGAACCCATCTCTAATAACGGCGCGAGAAATGCGCCGTTGACATTCCCTAAGTGAAACCACCGTGTCGGTGATCTGAACGGGATTATCAAGCGGTGATAGATCTTGCCAAACAAGATATTCATCCGCAAGCGCACGGATCTATCATTGTAGCATTTCACCCGGAAGTATTCAGGGTATCGTTATTTATATTTTCCCAAAGGAAGGCATGGTGTAAAAGTCTCTAATTCGGACATGGTCAAGATAACACGAATGTATAATAGACCAATGTTCATAAAAGGGATAAAATAAGATAGGTAATAGGATAACTTGACACACACACTCAAGCCAATCTCAAGGATAAAAGTAAAAGAAAGAATAAAAGAATAAATCTAACATGGAGTAGGCATATCCTAGATAGTCATGTTTAAGATAGCAGATACACACATGTTTTACTGTTAGAGATTCTAGTTCAAGAAAGCCAAGGTCTCTGCTGAATTACGCCGGGCACCGGCCCACGCCCAAAAGGACGGTGTCCGCAATTGCTTCGCGCCACACCCGAACGTGGGGGATTACAAAGGGACGGACAAGGTCTGTCACAACCCAGCCGCCTACCCCCTCAACCGTGGGATGCGCCACAAAAGATAGAAAACCCTTAGTCTAGACACCACGTCTACACTAGTGATTATTACTCTGGCGTGTATACAAGGCTTACCCGTCCCCGGGGTCCTTCTACCAGAGCACCGCCCCGAAGGAACGACTATCAATCCCGCAAGAACCCAACATCAACCAAGTCTAACTCTAGGTAGAACTCATTATATCGATCTAGCTCTTGGTCTAAACATGTATGTATGATAAATTAAGCACGATGTTCCATAAGACAAGATCATGATATAGAAACTATATACTAGTTCATCAATCAAGATTATGTCATAAGGACTTTGCTCTAATTCAAGAACATGACTATATTGATAAGTAGAGAACAAGAACAAGATGAAGAACTCTAAATTGATCATACCGAATAGCTCCAAAATGTCTTGCTCTCCTTTTTTAATCCTTGCCAAACTCCTCCTAAGTACAAACTAAGAAGAAGAAGAAAAAAAGAAGAAGAAAAAGAAGAAAAAGAAAAGAAGAAGAAAGGAGAAGAAAGAAGAAGAAGAAGAAGAAGAAGAAGAAGAAGAGAGAGGCTACATTGTGTGGTGTGTGTTACAATGGTGGGAGATGGCCTCCTTTTATAGGTAGAGGAGAGGGGGCTTATTGGAAAATGTCCCTCCCCATATGGAAGGAGCCAAAACCGACTGGGAACACCTTCTAGTTTGCTAAACCGACCAACCAACGTCGGCAATGCCCGTTTTGGAAGGTAACAAACCGCCTCGCCAAACACGGGGCTGAAACGCCTCGGGATGGGTGCGGCGCGCACGGGTGGTCTTGGCGCACACTGTCTGGCTCTCGGTTCGGTTCGGGCGGGCCTTGGCAGCTGGCGTGTTTGGGCTTGAAAAGTTGTGTGGCGATGTTTGCTCGGCCCGATTCTGCGTGTTTGGTCCATTTCTCCCTTAGGCTTGATGTTCTCGGGAATGCGCTTTCGGGGAGGCGCCTTTTGGTGTATTTTCCACTTGTTTCTTATATAAATCTGCACATTAATAATTTGGACACTACAAGTGGAAATATGTGAGTTATAAATGTATATGTTTTCTATGAACTTTTTGGTGCTTGGCGCCAAAGGGGGGGAGAGAGAGGGAGAAAAATTAGGAAGAAATGAGAGCGGTCAAACACACACCGATGAGAGGGGTCAAACTTTTGACGCCACGGGAGATGGTTCGAGGATGTTGCGGCGGTGACTCCTTGTAGTTTAGATCTTTTGAGAGTAGCTTGTTAGGTGTGAGTTCGAGAGAAACTCTATTTTATGTAATAATGCCACCTATGACTTGTTATTTCTGGATTTGGTCCTGTTGACTCCGCTTAAACGTGTTTTTTAGATAATCGCCGCAAGTTTTATTTATATATCATGTCATACATGTTGTGGATGTTGTTTTGTCTGCTTGTTCCGCGGGTAGGCGCGGCAAGCAGCCGCCCCTCGGCGGTGCAGCGCAAGCATTATCACAAGTGCATGCATACCCCTTTGTGCTCTAATCGGTTGTATCCGGCCATATGCATCACGGCTATATATTTATGACACCTTGTTGAGCACCCCACAAAGAACCATGGATGTAGGGGAGGCCTTTAGACACTTTCTTAAATGTGTGACTTGACTCATGTCAAGTTGAGAATTCAAATCTCACTCACACATTTGGGGAGGCCTCACCACACCTAAATATGTGAAATTGACTTCTTATGTCAATAATGAGAATTCAAAACTCACTCACATATTTAGGGGAGGTTCC